>VUQR01035635.1:3340-30393 GCA_015108515.1 Hemichromis elongatus
ATTTCTGTATATTTTTTTTTTTTTTTAAAATGTTAAAAAAAAAAAAAAAAAAAAAAAAAAAAAAAACTATGAGAAAATAGCCCTTCCTTTTTCCTTGATCTCAGTAAACACTTTGTTACTGAGCTCCCATTTCTTGGTCTGAATTACCAGAAACTGAAGTGTAGGCGTCACATCCGGATGTCAGTAAGTGCCGTGAAATTTCACAGTGTCCATGTCCATCTTTTACATGCAGTCTATTTAAAGTAGATAACATAAAAAAAACCCAAGCCTCAATGTTATAAATGATTAGAAATTTATATTTAAAGCGCTTTATCATATAAAAAAAAAAAATGGCACACCGTGACAAAAGAAAAATCTGAAAATCCTTCCAAAGAGACAGAAACCATACGTTAAATTTTTTGGTATGCAATGAATAACAGAGACAAAAAATAAGAAGCAACTGAATATTTAAGTAAGCATAAAATAAGAAAAGTGCCAGTTTTACAAAGTAAGATGAGAGTTTTCTGTTCTTAGACCTATTAATTACACCCCACAATCACACCTCAGTACTCATTTCAATTTAATTTGCTGGAATTATTAAATTTAATATTCTTTTGGACTCAGAAATCCAGTATTGATGTTTTGTAATGTACTTGGCACAATATCTTGAATCACTGCAAATAAACATCTTGCAAAAATAAATGTAAGGAATCTGGTGCTAACTGAAGGCAAACCTTTATATCATTTATAGTATTTTTGACCAAAATAAAATATGATTGTATACAAATGGTATATAGTTCAAGTTATTTTTTTATACAAATGTCTCGTACCCAGCTGCTACATTTGATTAAAATTGAATTGGTTAACTCATGAAAGCCTCAGCTTCACATTTCCAAATTCCAAGTCCAAAACTAAAAACTAGACTAACTAAATTTGCATCAGACTTTGGGATTTGTTAAGCAAGCGTGAGCAAAAACAGTAAAAAAAAAAATGCTCCCCTGTACCAAGACAAAAAAGTTTCTTGGGGTTGGATCCTTTATGAATTCACTGATTCAACTATCTGACAACTTCCCCTGTTATCTATGAGTGCACCAATTTAATGCCTTGCCCAGTGTCCAAAACAGCTGGTTGGAACCAGGCTAGTTTACATCTCCTGAAGCAGCGCAGACACGTGCCGCAGAACCAAAACAGATTGAGGCCACAGCACCAGTTGGACAGGTGCACCATGGGGTACGTAGCCTTAGGAAAGTTGGTCTTCCAGTGCTTGGCTACATCACTTCCAGTGGGAAGATGGAGTGTGTAGTCGCTCCAGCGTTTGGACACACCGTAGACAGCTCTCACAGTCCGCCCTATTTTAGACCACTGCGTGTTGCTGGCCGGGTTGCAGTTGAACTCCACCCACTCAGAAGTGAATTCCCCGAGCAAGGGGACGTTTCCAGCCTCGGGGTCCACCATAATGGCTGACAGCTCAGCCCCCTGCACGGCTACATAGATGCCCTCCACCCTACGCACGTCCTTGACCCAAGGGAGGGAGTATTCGGTGTCCAGGACCACGATGAGACGCGAATAGTTGCCGGCGTTCTTCTCCTTCCACAGCTCCAGCAACTGGGCCAGATGGAGACTCTCACCTCCTACAGTTACAGGAGAAATAGATACTAAGAAGAAGAAAGAAAGAAACAGCATGTGCTGGGAATGTACCTATCTATCCTATGACTAGTTTGATTTACCAAACTCTCTGAGAGAGAAACAGTGAAGGTCAGAGAGATGCTATTTACTCAGTTCCACGTTCAAGGACAATTCAATGGGACATATGGCCATAGATGGACATGGCAGCTTGGCAGGGATCAAATCTGTCAACTATTACTCAAGGGACTGTCTTTAAAATCCCTTGTCATCCCAGCAACAGACACAACGACAAAAACAACCTTAACAGACTGAATATTTATATTTAGTATATTTTGGCAGATTCCAGAGGTCAAACATTGAAGCTCTGTTGCCCAATTATTTTTGTTAGTCCTAACATCAGTGGTAGGGAAGTAAAGAAATAAATAAATAAGGCTGAGAAAAATAAAATGAAATCCATTTCTGGATACAAAGCAGCTTTGTCACATTCTGATTTATACTTAGAAAGGGAAATGGGCTTTTATTCACATACGGTATCTAAAACATTGAGGATGAGACAGTTTGGAGTATCTGCTGCGCTGCTAAATTTGTATATATGCATCCAGTGTGCTCAACAGAGTACTTCCAGACTATTTTCAGGAATCCCAGTGTGGACAACACTGCATCGGTAGGTCGTAATAACCAGAGGGATCCGTTATTTGATTCGAATTTCAGTCGAAGCAACCCCACTTTTTCAAAACCGTCTCCAGTTATGCCCTGAGCATGCGACTGAAAACGGCCCTTTAGGATGGTGACTCAGGGGAAGTGATTATGCTTTCGGTGTGGATTTTCTTTTTCACTATTTGCAGCAGCATGCAGAGATAATACGTCAAGTAATCTCTGAAGAGGAGCTGGAGCTGACACTGTGTTGACCCTGCTGTGATTCTCATTTCTGCTGAGGGAACGCTCATGTCACTGCAGACCCTCTGTAACTTTCACAGAATCTTCTCTGCTGGAGCCAAACTTCTACGTCGAGTCCTTCATAGCAATTTCAACTCTTTACGCTTGCTTGTCTGATTCTGTGCAAATCAGTCTGATTGACTGAGAGAATGGGAAAATGAAAGGAATGGAAATTAGACTGTAATGCAAATGAGTCTGCAGTCAGAATACAATCTCTACGTAATGCTATCTGATACAACGGCTCTGTAGTCACTTCTACTTTCGTGTTGATTTCTTTCTGTATTTTAACTCTGATTTACATCTTCGTCAATTATGTGTGTTTAGATGTTAAAACTACCCGAAAGCTTTGAAGAGATAAAACTGATATGCAACTTATGATGCACCTAAAATTTTGTTTGTGAGGACTGAATGTGTCAAGTTTAATCTTCTCTCAGTTTCCAAAAAAGGAAATAAACAGCAGAGATGTTTGAAAAGGCCAAAATAAGTGATTCTTTTGTTCTACAAAAAGCTTCAAGCTAATGTACAAACAACTTGATCTCATCTACTTTAATGAATTAATAGAGTCTGAACATGTATTTTTTAATATTAAATCAGAATGTCTACAAAGAAAGGATCTTTCTCTTTTGAAATGTTGATCTAGCATTGCTGTTATATAACAAGGTGGACCCCAAATTCTCTTAATTCATATCAGTCACTTATGCATCACACTTACAGATAGCTGTTCAGGTGCCATGCTTGCTTGGTAACTAATCAGTAAATCTTCTGTAACAACTCCCAAGGCTCATCTTTTCATGCTCCTATATCTTGTGGGGTTCCCCATGGGTCTATTTTGGGTCCCCTTTATATATTATTAGCATTGCAGCCCTTGAGCAAAAACACTAAGCTAATTTTCACGGCTACCTGGCACTTGAGCTCTTGTCTGACTGAATCTAGGAACTGGACTTTACTGGACTTTACTAGGAATGACTTTACTGAACAACTATAAACCTGAAATAATTATAACGTCACCCACCTCCCCCACCCAGCACAAGCAACACCACTGGACTTTAGTCTAGTTTGAGTCATCAATAAAAAATGTCTTCGGAGAAGTTTGCAATCTAGAGGTGAACGCTGTCTCCAAGCTCTTTTGCTAGATAGCTGCCTGACTCTCTCCAGTTTCTTTATCAGTTTTTAAATGTTCATTTATCAGCAATTAGGAATTCCAATACCATTATATCTGAAAATAGCTGATACTGGCAAATATATCTGAATATCTCTCACCCCAACCGGTCGCAGCAGATGGCTGCCGGAGGATTCTTCCTGTTAAAAGGGAGTTTTTCCTTCCCACTGTCGCCAAAGTGCTTGCTCAAAGGGGGTCATATGATTGTTGGGTTTTCTCTGTATGTACTATTGTACAATATAAAGTGCCTTGAGGTGACTGTTGTTGTGATCTGGCGCTATATAAATACAACTGAATTGAATTGAATATCGGTGCTCTGATGTATTGGGACTATGGATATATTGGTTAGGCTCTATTGATTATGTATTCTCTTTGCTGAATGGTGTTTAAATCACCCCTGGATTTATATATTGGATGTCTGTAGTTGTAGCTGGCGAAGCTGAAGCTGCATACTTTCTCAGTGGATTCTTTTTGTTTGCCTCACTACTACATTTAGGAATTAAATGAATGTGAATGGACTATGGGGTATGACCGCTTTCCAAGAGTTAAAAACATGGAAAATGACACAATGACAACATGGATCTGTGGCCTTCACCTGACAGAGCCCAGGAGCCAGAGCCTTTGTGCGTGTGCCCGCTGTAGAATATCAAATACGTGTCATGTCGTGGTCCGTCTGCCGTACGAAGCTCCAGAAAGTTGCGCAGCTTTGTGAGTACAGCCTCCAGGGTGACACCGCTAGTAGAGTAGTCACAGCCGAATGTCTGGATCATGTGGTGGGAGAAGAGGCGTTGGATGTTGTTTAGCATGCCTGTGGAGCGCAGATTCAACTGCTCCACCTGCTCAGGTGCTAAGAGAGTGGGCTGGCCACCGGCGCTGGATGAAAGAGAAGGATGAAAGGCTGTGAGAAAAGACTTGTTGATGTTTATCTTTTTTATCTACTCAGAGGGAGGCTCAAGTTAGGTGGCTTGTCAGCAGCAGGGTAGGAGGGGGGTTGATGTGTACTTATTTATTTACTTTCTGAGTGAGAAGTTGATAGATTGACATACCAGGGTGGAGAAGCTGTCTCACTTGTTGGGGAGAGAGGAGACAGAGTGGAGAGGATAAGAGGAGATAGGGGAATAGGAGATGCAAAAGGTATCAGTGAGGGATTGCTACTGGAGGAAATGACATTAGCCTCAGGGATGAGAAGGAAATAAAGAACGAAAGCAAATAAAAAAGTAGCAAAAAATAAGAGAGTACAAAGGAGAACAGAGTAGGTTGACAAAAACAGGTTAAAAATATACTCATGAAATTTATAGAAGCACCGTTCTCACTATTTAGGCTGATTTTCCAAAAACAATTTCATAACACAATAACATGTTATTAACTGGGGGTTAAATTAATATCAAATAAGTCATATCACCCCTTCTCTCATGTGGTTACTGTTTTGCTGCTGCTAAGCATGTTTTCACTAAAACGTGGACGAGCTCTGGACAGGTTCCCCCCACGAATATGACTTACCAGAGTAAGTGATCAAAGTTGCTGCCCTAAATGGAGGAGTTTGTTCGCACGTCAGAGGAGATTGGCACAGACGCTGTGCCGTTCTGTTGTTGTGAAGTGAGAGCGAAACTAACAATTTACCGGCGTATCTACATTCCTATCCTCACTTACAACCACAAGGTCTGGGTAGTGAACCAAAGAGATTGTGGATGCAAGAGGTGGAAATGAGCTTCCTCCATACCTCGAGGGGGCCACGGGGCTCGGCGTGCTTGGGAATACTTCTGTGTTGTCTCAGAAGAGGATGTGACTGCGGGGTGGGGTCTCTGACGCAGATAAGTGGCAGAAAATGGATGGAAAGATGGAGTATCATGCTGGCAGACGGAATATCGTGCAATGTAATTTTATAGGATCTCTATTGTGTATCACTATTGTGGGCAGCTTATTGCACTACTTCTGTTACTGGTACTCTTAAACGCATGATTACCTAAATTATTTTTATTTCTATTGGTGAAATTTTTTTTCACGACAAATATATTTGGAAAATCATTGTGTCTTTTTGGATGATTTCACGAGTATACCTACAGACGAGGTGATTTTATAAAAGTGAGAGTGGATACAGGTTACAGAAAGTAAGCTGTGACGCACAGAGAAAGAATCCATATGCCTATGAAACGGCTTTCTGCAGTGTCTGTGGGCTGAAAGTTATTCGAAAAGTCATAAGTCATTCTTGCAAACACCTGCATACATCAGCCATCGTATTACGGCCCGTGCCCACGCTTTCCCCTTTAACCTGCCAAGGAGAGGTTTAACGAATAAATGCCTGAAGAGTGATGCTTTTGTTTTTACAGCTATGAGACAAATACACGGATATTATCGGTTGACAGCGATGCAGCACTCCTGTCCACAGGGGAAGTTAGATGAACAATTACCTTAAAGACCATGACATTTGAAGATTCTATAAAAAACATACCACACCTGATCAGAAAATGCAGAAAATACAACCTGAGCATGACTTTGTGAGCTCATCATTTCCCCCAAACCCATCTAATCTTTTTAGATCTCATGACACCCAGGAGAGTAAGGGCTTGTGGTTTGAGATTCCAACCACATCTTCCCCTGTGACACTCTCTCTTTCATCCTTAAAAAGAAAAAAAAAAATCCAATCCCTTCCTCTGTAGCCCTTTCACAGCTTTACCTCTCCCTCTCCTTTCTTTGCTATCTTTGTCCATTTTTTTCCCCTTTTAACCACCACCTTCTTTCAAAGTTAACAACCTCACTCCTCCTCTTTTGTTTATCTTCCTGTTGTTTCACCATCCCCGTTGTAGCATGTGTGCCTCGCCTTTTCACCCGTATCTCGGTAATCTCCCAGAGGGAATCTTGTCATTGTAAAAACATGATCTGCAGCCATCAAACAGTCGATTATACTCTGCTGCATTCTCATCATGCTCCAAGTCCTCCCTATGGATCCTGCACATGCAGCCTTGCATACAGAGCATCTAAGGCTCCAACATGGGCTGGTGTTCAAAATCACCTAGACTGTTAGACTCTACAAAGAAATTTTAACTAAAAGGTTCAATAATTCAATAATTACAGAAGAAAAAACCCCCCAAATAGGATGGCTGAAGAGCTCTTAAATGTGGAAATATTTACAACTGATGGCTAGCTTTTGCTTTTTAAGATGATGCGGCGTGGCGACATTTTCAAAAATAAAGTGATTAAGAAAAAAAAATGCATGGTCAACAGAGTGAGCTGTAGGGGAAAGATCAGATACAGCCAACAGCAAACAGCTGCATCTGAATAACTCGGTATGCTGAGGAGGGATCGGTGGAACGATCCCTCAAGGGCCCAAGCATTAGCGCTATGTTTATGCCGTTATTGGCCTATTTATCCCGTTGGTGTTGTATTAAGTGAGGAGAACGTTCGCAAGAATGATCGTGTTTACCGCTCCTGGTGAGAGCGGTAAAGGCTTTGACATCGGCTGACTGCGTCTGAATGCGGGAATGCTCCATCGCTGCATTTTGCTCGGGTTTGTTCTACACACAGTACGTGCAGATTGAGCGAGCTGAACATAGCTGCTGCATGTTCTCAGTGTACGACATCATTTGAAAACCAAAGTTCACAAAGGTCTTTAAGCTGTCATGTAAAAAACAGCTTGTAAAACCACATTTAGCAGTAATAACTTGAAATAATGTTTTTCTGTATGACTTTAACAGTCTCTCATATCGTTGTGGAGGACGTTTACTGCCGTCCTGTCCTGTTGCGTGATCCAATTTCGCCAAGCTTCAGTTGTTGGACACATTTTCTCACATTTGTTTCCAGAATGCTCTGATCCACACAGGAGTGCAAAGTGACTGTACAGCAATAATTAGTTGAATGATTCATATATGTACGCAGAATTAATAAGCAACTATCACATTTTTTTTAAGTGTTTATAGGAAAAATTTACAGATCAGTCCAAGTTTCTAGTTGACGAGCTTCATTTCTAACAGTTTGATTGTATTTTTTTTTATTTCAACTGAAATTGAAAAATAAATATTGTTATTGTTATAGATTTAACCCTGTACCACCAATTGGATCACATCTGATAGATGAGGTTTTGAGAGCTCCACCACGACTGTGATTTTTCCTTTTCCTGAAAAACCTGATGTATACAGTCAAATGCATGCAGTGCTACTGTGGTTCAGGCTTTACAGGGTTAAGAGACGTTATTGCCAGCTTTTGGGCTCAGATGTAAAACTAATCTGAATGCTCTGAAACACTTTTGGATTTTCACTTGTGGATGGGAATAAAAGGTACAATTTAAAGACTCCTTTCTGGGCTTTAAAAACCTGATTTGGGCCTTATGATCAAATTTTGTTTGTTTTTTTTTAAGTAAAAAATACATCTTTTAGTTCAAAATTCAAACCATCCACAACAGATGATATTCACAATCAAAACAGTCTAAATGAAGAGAGTACCTGCAGTAAGTGGTAGGCACAACCAGGGCGTAGCCAACGCAAGTTCCTCCCAGGCAGCCGCCCAGCTCGTGGAACAAACCATGGGCCAGAGACTCGAGAGGCAGCACCACCAGCAAAGCACTGAGAAAGAGACCGTTGGAGGGCTGCAAAAAGCCAAAGAATCAGAGTCACTTTCATTCAACATTTACAGCTTGTACCGGCAGTAATCAGACTCACTTAATTGGTGTTGACACTCGGCAAGACAGTTACACAACATGGGACTGACACTGTGCTATTATCGCAGGACAAAACATGACAGGACCTAACTAAATGGATACACAGTGTTGTGAAAGACACTAGAATAAACACACTTCACAAATGTCAATCCAAAGCAGAATAATTACTGCAGCATTGGAGCTTGTGTTTCAGGGTAGCCTTTTCCAGAGCCTAAAATAGTAGCATTAAAAGCACAGAAATCACAATACAGCATGAAAGCGGTCTTTACCGTCATCATTCTCGGCTGATGATCACTTTGCCCAAAGCTGTGGCAGTAGTGGGTTTTTTATGAGAGCTTGGCACTAAGTTATGCATTCAAAAGATGCCTCCTGAATAGGGAAATCACTCTTATACAGTTTCACAAAAGCAATATTCTGCTTTTCATTCATTCCACACTTCGAAATGCATTACCAGACTGACTTTGATAAAAAGGAAATTATAATACATGCAATGTATACACACACACGCACACACATATGCAAGTAAGCAAAATCTTTTTTGGGTGGATCTCACACATAAGCTCTTCAGAAAGCACTGAATCCAACCTAACGCCACCAACTATATAGCCCTAAACATAAATATTCAATTGGCTCTCTTAATATTCATAGTTTCACAAAGGCTTGTTGATGCTACAATGGACTGTATTAATCTTACAGTTATGTTGTGTGTTTGCAATACAATACAAAAATTTCACAGCCGTAAAACATCAAAACACACAAAAGGTAAACACTAGCTTTCTTCCGCCTTCTCAGGCAAATTTGAAACCGACATCAACAATGTGCACATCCCAAATTAGAACTCGGGCCCATGAGAATCTTGCAAGGTAAATGTCTAATAAGGCTAAATAAGTTATTGCTGCTCTTTATGCAAGTAGATAAGGATATTAAAGCACTAATTAAATTGGTTTCGCATGAGAGCAGAAGTGTGTGAGTTTGGGGAGCAACTATTAACTACACACTGCCACTAAAATGCTTCCACACAGTATCTAACATGGGTATTAAATGTTTATACAGGCCTTTTTATTACTAAGTGCAAATGATGAAAAAAGGGTGCCATAAAGTGTCTTGTCTGCTTTTCATTCATGGGTCTTACCTGCCAGGACACAGCCCCAAGTATAACTGTTGACAACAAACTAAAGAACACCAGTCGCTCTGAGATGAGGCAGAAATGTCGGATGCCTCGGGAGGCCATGACCTGGTCCAGACTCCGGCTACTCGACCGCTGGGCCTGCCAAGCCCTCTGACAGTCACTCAGCTTAGTGTGAAAGCCCCAGATCGTGATCAGCAAAATGATGTGGCAGATGGACCAGAAAAGACCAAACAGACAGAAACCTGGGATCACCAGATACCAGAGCTCCAAGTGGCCAAGCTATGAAAGACAAAACAAAAGTTCAAGTAAAAAAACAATGAAAAAAAACCCAACTTAATATTGTAATATAGCTATAAGTGTACCTTTAAAGCGGCAAAGACAAAGAAGGCTATCTCAGTCAAACTCAGCGGAAACAGGGACAGCCTCCTCCACACCTTCCCCATGGAGAGCACCGGCATCCAGCGCTCTGTGGGGCCTAGCCCATTGAAGTACACATCCAAAACAGGCTCACAGAGCAGCCTGCCCAGGTAGCAGCCTAAGGCATAAGGGTTGGCATTAATGCCCAAGGCCTGGAAAAACACGAGAGAAGTCACCAAGGCAAAACCGATCAGATTGCCCAAAGCTAGGAGGGATTTCATCCTCAAGTCCACAATGAGAGCACCGAGGGCCACTACCAAGCCTATTATGGCCACAGACTTGTCAAGAAGCATCGTAGTGCTTGCAATACCAAATCCCAGAAGCTCCAGTAACTCTGCTGATGTTAGCAAGGTGGATTTGTAGCAGATGGAGCTGCGTATTCGCTCAGTTAGGGCCCATACTGCTTTCATAATTACACTGGCTAGGAGGAAATAGTTTGCAACCAGTTCTTTGACATTTAAATCCAAGGTGGGGCTGTTGAGGAAGCACAGAAGTCCAAGGAGAAAGCCAAACCATAAATGAAACAAGCTCAGGCTGGCGTTTTCCATAGCAAAGTAGTAATGGAGAATACTGGCAATTCCCAGGACAAAGAGGCCCAGGATGAAGATGACCAGGATCATGGGTTCATTTGTCACCTCCCAGCGTACGTACATGCCAACACAGACTGCAACAAGGTTAATCAAGCTGGACAGGTAACCTAGACAACGCACTAATGTAAACACCTCCTTAGGTGTACTGACTGTCAGCTCCTCCTCTTCCTCTTCCTCCCGAGCCATGGTTGACGTTAATCGTTTGAGTTTAATTCTCAAATAATTTATTTACGCCAGCCACCTTCTTTAGACTTCCACAGATGTTAGCCACATGGAGGACGGGGCCGGTTGATGACTTTCAGCAAAAATCAACCCCTGCATGGAAAAAAAGAAAGAAAAAAGAACGGTGTGAGTGCATTATACGGTACACTAGTAATATAGACCAAACTTATGTACAAAAGGAACTATCTCGGCGGCGCCCCTGCATATTATATTGTGCAAGAAACATTTTAGCGACTAATTTTTGCATTTTTTTTAAATTAACTTTTTCCATCAATGACTTTTACACCCTTCACGATTCCCAGCTGACAATCACTGCTAACCAGCTAAACCTGGCCCCTTTGTTCCCTGACGGCTTGCTTGTCCCACACCCTGGTGAAACCAGTCTTTCCTGTGCTTTGGGGATGCCCTGTGATCCGGAGAGCCACTCTAACCAGGACCTGCAGCACTGACGAAGTTACGTTTAAGAACCAGGGATGCAAAATAGGACTAGAACTACTGCCACCAGCTACAGTACATGGCATCCCTCACCTCCACCAAACAGAGTCTGTGGGAAACACTGCACATTAAATGTATACAAATCTTAACCATTAGTCAGGACCATCAGAGAGACAGGCAGGCAGCAAGAATTATGAAACCATTACTGATCTGTGGTCTGATCCACAGCTGTCCAGAAGTAAATCTAGAAGTCTAGAAGACTTATGCAGCTTAACTTAACTGCTGAAACACTCTGTATACAATCATTCTGAAAAACCCATTAATACTGTTTACTCGTATTTTATTTCGATCACTACCTTCGATCTTTGCTGTTGTGCAATCCTCTCACAGATGTCAATTCTGGACTCTTTGACTTACATGTGTCTCTCTTATAAATCTTCTGGAGTCATAAATAAACATTTTAAGTACCATCGAGGAATAACAGCGTTTATATCAAATAAACAGTGTCCGTAACAGTTTTGTACAGAAGAATGAGGAAACAGTCTTTAGTTACAGCTAATGTGAGTGTATTTCTTCTAACACGATGACAAATTTCAGATGCTAACGAAAATTTGACTGCGGTTGTTTGCACAGCCGAGATAAACATTAGTTCGTATCAGTTTTCAACCCTTTAACCAACCAAGTGACTAACTAACAAACTAACTATAGCCTTGCTGTCAGTGAGTGACGATGTGGCACTACAGCAGCCGGGAAGTTTTAACTTAGCCCTGCCTGCTCCCTCCTTGTAAACACGAAGCTAGTTTGCTAGTGCACGATTTACTGCAGTGGCTAAAACTGTCAACACAACAACGAGCCCTCAAATATAAAATGTATGTCATGTCTTTATCGTCAAAATATTGCTTACATGTTGTTGTTTGGGTGAAATCATCGGTACTTCCGGGTTCTGTACTACGGCACCTCGCAAGTGTCAAACATACCTTCGCTTTTTACACAAGGTTTTTTTTTTTTTAACGTCACCGTTTGCTTATGCCGTTTATAAGTAAACAGACCAAACTAAACTAAAATTAAATAAATAAAGCCTTCACTAACCTACCTTTGCTTTGAACATTTTTTATTATTATTGTGTGGATTATGCTATTTTTATTTTTATGCTTCTGTATACATCTACATATCTACAAATAAGTAAGAAACGAAAAGTGAAGCAGACATTTTTTTTTTTACAAACCTTAATTAATAAGTAATATTTTTGACTCAGCAACCACTTCATTAGGTATTACTTGCTAGTATTAGTACTGTAGCCTTCAGAACTCCCTAAATCCTTCATTGTACAGATTCAACAAATTGCTGGAGACATCCTTAAAGATTGTATTAACATGTTTCTCATCTGTTTGCACTTCTGTCAGTCAGTGGTACAGATATCTCACTAAACACTGCCCAGTATAGTTTTTGGTATTTTTAATCAAGTCACTTAAAACATTTTTCAAATATATATGAAAGAACAAGGGCACACAAGGTCATACACTGTTAGTCATAGCAGTGGAACTGTCCTTAAGTTGAAAACAAATGCAAACAAATGTCCTAAGTCTTGTATAACATGTGCATGTCATAGCATGCCAATACTAATTACACATATGCATATTCTATATGCCTATGTAGCTCTCCTAGGCTATGCCTATGTAGGCTTTATTGTACTGTACAGTAGTTGGCACCATGTTCTAAGTTTGTTATATTTTTTTTCTCTGGTTGTTTTCTGAAGCAAATATTATCAAGGTACATTTGCGACAAGATGGCAGTGAAACCTACTACGATGTGTGGTTTGCAGATGGTTACACTGACTAAAAGACAGGAGGCCGAGCTGGAGGTGGCAGAGCTGAAGATAAGATTGAAATGATCAAGAATGACACAATTAGAAATGAGTATGTCAGAGGGACAGCTCAGGTTGAACACTTTGGAGAAAAACTAAAGAGTTCATGGACAAATCAATGACAGCAAGGAAGCCAGATCCTATAGCTGCAAAACAATCCTAAATCATCAGCCCTCCACCACCGTGCTGGTAAGTTATTGTGCTGATATGCTGTGTTTGGTTTTCTTTGAATGTGGTGCTGTGCATTAGGGTCAAAAACCTCCCCTTTGGTCTCATATGTCCAAAGGAGATTGTTCCAGAAGTCTTGTGGTTTGTTCAGATGTAACTTTAATCGCCTAAGTCATGCAGCCATGTTCTTTACAGTAAACGAAAACTAAACTAAAAACTAAAACTAGATATGGAAAAAAAATCTTTTCCTTTCATTTACTACAATAAAAAAAAAATAGACTTTTAAAAATTAAGTAGACCTTACTGACAACCTATTAAAAAATAGAGAGGAACACTTAGTTTTAGTATTAGTTAGTTTGGCAAAATTTGATTTTAAAGCTTACCTGGTGAGGCTGTGATGAACATGTTTATCGGGACTATGGATCTCTACAAGACCGTGAGTCAACTGCTTTTACGAGGTTTTATTCTAACATTTGAACTGATTTTCATAATCTTACCTCAAACCTTGCCTATCCTTACTATAGTAATTAAACTAAACCTAAACATTTTCCCTTAAACTGAAACGAGCAAATCCACTCCACCAGTCAAAATGAAATGCAAACAAAAACTAATCTCAAAGTACAAAACTACAATCTCTCAGTTTTTAAGAGAGGCTTTCTCTTTGCAACCTATCCAAACGAGCTATGCTTGGTCAGTTTGTTTCTAATTGTACTGTCACAACCTTCGACATGTAACATGCTAACTGAGGCCCACAGAGTCTCAGATGCAGCTCTTGCGTTTTTGACAGTTTCTCCAAGCGTTGCACAGTTTGACCTTGGGGTGAATTTCCTCAGAAGTCCACTCCAGGGAAGATTGATAGATGTCCCGAATGTTTTCCACTTATGAATAATTTCTATTACAGTGGATGGAGTTGAAATTCCTTGACCTTATAACCTCTTGCCAAACTGATGGCCAGCAACATTTGGTTCTTTAAGATCACTGCTGATGGCTTTTCTTCTTGGCATTGTGGTAACACAGACCTGAATGTTCCAGACTAACTAAGGTTGATTTTATATCAGTTTAACAGCTTCTAAGGACTACATTAATTTATATTATGTTCTGATAAAGATAACCTAAGGATTTAACAAGGAGTAATTTCTCTTTTCCAAGACTGTAGACGTCTTACTGTAAGCATAGAGTGGTCAAAAAAGGGATATGACCTGCCCTGTTAATACTGGCAACATTATTCACAGCAGAGTATCTTTGTTCTAGTTATGAACCTCCTGGACAACATTACAAAGGGTTGACAAAGGCTTTTCTGTTCACTTGCATTGCTGTGAAAGGGAACAAAAGAAGCTGACTGATGGATCCTAATCCAGTGCTTTTTACAACAATGTGGTGCCCTGGCTTTTGATAACATGGAAATGGAAATGTAAGGCTCTCTCTGGCACAAAGGTTGCAACAACCTGCTCGCCTGGTAAGTGCATCAAAGATTTCAACTTGCACTAGCAGTTGTAAAAAGTAAAGTTATATACACGTTCTCTGAGTTATTCTTCGTTCCTCGCAAAGATAAACCAGCTACCCAAAGAGGGCTTCTGCTGACGACGACGAGGAGGTCATTTGCGCCCATGCTAACTCCAGCAGAAGCCATTTATTTCTGTGTGAAGAACAAGATAGGTAATAAAATAAAGGAGTCACCATATTTATTTAATTTAGAGCCTTGCATCCATTCATATTTAAATATTCTGGTGATCAAATGATTTCCCCAAACTGTCGTGCACGTCAGGTATAATGAGCCCCTTCTAAAAAGGAAAGGCGGATCTGAAAAGCACTTGCTCATGAATAGTGCACATATGTTCTCATCTCTCTGGGGTTAAAACGCTGCAAAATATTAAATGAAAAACAAAAAACAGATACACATGCAGACGGACGGGGCGAGATAGAAGGTTATATTTAAAATGGGGAGGGTTAAATGTAGATGGAGACGTGGAACTGAGAGAAAGGCAGAGGAGAGAGGGTAGAAAGGGATATGGGACACTAAAGGAGACAGGTTCTTCTGAATTATGCAGAGGCTACCTTCATTCTTATGTCAGACACACTTCCACCTGCACCAGCCACAGTCATGCAGCGACCCACACATAGACACCAAAGCCAGCCTGAGCCATATAAATATTAATTTACAATGGTAATGACAAGTCAGGATCCAGAAGCTCTTTGCTCCTCCTGCCATATGCCAAGCAACTTTAAAAGAAATATAAAATAAAGAACATTAGCACTTGTTCTGAGATGGGATGTGAATTTACATCTCTGGCATGAAGATTTCAACCTTGGCACATTGCTTTCTGCTGAACACTGGCATTGAAAAAGAAACAGCATGCTGCAGAATCCTCATCTAAGTACAAAGACTGCTTGGTTATAACAGTAGCTGTGATGTGAAAAGCATTAAAAGTCTCGAGCAGGAAATAAAATAAAAATCTATTTCTGCCTTTTCCATCACACTCTGTAAGAACTGCTGTGTAAATATCCGAGAGGTGGGCATTTAATTACAGATTACCTCTTTGTGTCCTTTATCTTGACAGTTCGGAATAAATGTTAGAGGAACTGAGTTAGAACTGATTTTTACATAAATAAGTTAAAATAGGCACTGGCATCACTTCAGTGGGCAGTTATGTGATCGAGGGTCCTGCTTCATATGCTGTAACGGTGCAAGACGCACGCAAGGCCCCCTCCGGCTGCCGGGAGAAGTCTTTTCAATCAGAGTTTCATCTTCACAGAAATCAATGTGATGGAGCGTTGCACCCAAAGTGGATGTTAGGAGAGGCAGACTGCATCAGAAGCCTAAATCAAAAGCCGTTGGTGCTTAGTACATCTATCAAGGCTGAAATGAATTTCGGAAAAAAAAAAAAAAGGCCAGTGAGTTCAGTGGGGGTTGGGTGGGGTAGTTAGAGAGGTTGATAAGGGAGAGGAGACCGGGAGAATAGAGGAATATGCATCAGCAGGTAAGGTCAGAGGATTGTTGAGGTTCACTTCATCTGGAGATGGAAAAGTCATTTTAAGCTGAATGAAAAAATAAAGACATACTATATTATGAAGTAACAAAAAGGGGACCATGCTGGTAAAATCTTAGGTTACTACAGTAATTGTCCTTTCCCTTTAGCAATAACGTGGCTCGGTTTTTTAAACTGAATTAAGACAGGAGGTAGACAAAGGATGTAAAAATAAATCCCCATTCAGCTGATTAATGCTAGAAGGAAGTGAAATTCTCCACTCACAGTCGTTTCCTGCTCAAAAAGGCAAACCATCTTCACGGGACAAGGACAATGCCTTATCTGTCAAGACTTGTCATTTGGTTGGGATCAATTCAAACAGCTATTACGCTGCTTTATCCCCTGTCAGCATCGCAGACACGAGGCCAGCGCTGAAGATGAGGCACACGGAGAAGACGTCCTTCATTCCACAGTTATAGTTGTAGCAGATGAGGTAACTGTTCGGGCGGAACACACTTTCAAATGTGAAAATGTTTCTATAATAAGAGATTTCATAAGAGAATGTTTGTTATGAAAAAAAAGAGGATAAAGAAGAAGAAGCGGCTCTCTATTGACATTTCTCTGAGTGATATTAGCTTTTATCTGGAAAGCACAGAGACTGCTTCTTCATGAACATAAACTGTGACTCTAGCTACCAGTTGAGGGCAATCATACATTACCAATCTAATTTAGCCCTTTGCCTGAGATCACCAAGTGAAGCGGCAATGACTTTTTAATAACCCGACCTGTTCGGTCCCACTGAGCTGTGACGATGAAAAGTCTGATTCATTAATTGTGCCAACGGGGGGAAAATTACGATTCAAATAATGAATCTGTTTGGGCCGTTGTGAGAAACGCTGTACGCTCTCTTAAAGCCGACTGTGCACCTTCACAGAATGGATTTCCATTCTCCGATTGGCTGTTCTGATGGTAATGGCGATGTTCATTAAACACACATGGTTTCACAAATGAGGGATTTGACTTCTCTGTTGCCGAGCTTTAATGTGCCTGTCTCGTAATTGGCCTGGATTAGTCAGCGCTTTTCCAGGTGCAAACACAGTCCAGTTGTGCTCGCCATCCCCCCGCGACAGATGGATCAGAGATGACAAAATCTGGTCACTTTGTTTCCCTCCACTCTGTTACAGCGTGAAGTGGGTTTGTGGAGGAAAATATGTCAGGGAATGGGGCGGCGTTCAGGAGCCTGGCTGTGCTTTCTCAGGTTTAACAAATCAGCATCTGTTGGCCACTCTGCCAGCCAAACACCCACTGACTCCAACCTAAAAAAGAGAGGAAAAGAGGGGGCTGAGAGTCAGGAAACAGAGAGGAATCATGATGATGCCAAAATGTAGGTTGCAGAGAGTAAAACAGGCTTAGGCCTCAATATTACTCATTGCATTTTGACCAGACGAAATCTAAGAAATGATTAACTGACAGCAAAAAATGTTCAGTTAACATTAGTTTTACTCATGAGAGTAACGTGACAAATTAATGCTATTGGAAATTTTCTGGCCCTGCACTGTAAAAGCCCAAGTAAACAAAATGTAAGATTTGAGTGTGGTAGTTCATTTAAGGTAGGTATGTAAGACTTTGCTTTATCAACGAACAATTTCTTGCTTTTTACCTCTCACATGGCGGCATTATTTACCCATCCAGAAGTAAAATACATGTTAGCTCTCGGTACTTTTAAAGTGCCCAAAATTTCTAGTTTTTCTTGATCCAAGTTGTCTTGGCTTGAGACAGGTAAAAAAAACATCACCTTTGTCCCAAAGTACTGCTGACAGTCCACTATTTGTGATCACAGTGGAGCACTCTTTGACCCAGCAGGGCCCATGACTGAAACTCTAAATTGTCTTTTGATATTCTTGTGAGTTATGGTGGCAGCTTGCTAAGCAAGCTAGCCAGTAATAGCATTAGCGCTACCCTCTTGTCCGAATATGTTGATATCAGTGGGGGGGAAAAAACAGCCCACGTGATATTATTGGCCAGAATACTCGCTTTGAGATTTCAAAATATTAGCCAAGAAACCAAAATGAGCTAAGTCACACTGGCTACATCAAGACACACAGTGTACGGTAAGACAGATATGCAGATATATGACATTAAGGTAGAAAATCAAAAAGACAGGAAAAACAAAT
Source organism: Hemichromis elongatus (assembly GCA_015108515.1). Taxonomy (NCBI): domain Eukaryota; kingdom Metazoa; phylum Chordata; class Actinopteri; order Cichliformes; family Cichlidae; genus Hemichromis; species Hemichromis elongatus. The sequence goes on from VUQR01035635.1 coordinate 21,657, forward strand.
GGAAGATTTAAGCTGGGCATACACTGTGCGATTTTTTGGCCCATTTTGAGACGATTTTTCAATTGTGTGACTGTTTTAGGGATCCGCCCGAGTTTTGCCTTAATCGTGTGTCGTGCATCATGTAGTATACATGGGGTAACGAGAAGCGATTAAGCCCTCACGACCAGCTCCCGATCAGCAATCGTATGGTTGCAAGAAAATAAAACCTGTTTGAAATCCTGTCGCCCCTCGTGAGGGTATCGCACTGTTGAAGCAGTGCCACGAGGTGATTTAATGCAACCTCTCGCACTGCACATGCGCAAACACACAGCTCGAAGTGAAAAAGACGGGGCATGGCAGTGCAGCGTGTGATCTGGACACAGATCAACTTTGGCAAGCTCATCCGAGCCTTTTCGATGTGGCCTCACAAAATTATCACGACCACAACAACCATGAAAAGAGTTGGAAGGACATTGCTGCTCAATTGCAGCTGCCTGGTCAATGTTTTTCATTAGCAATTTAGCAAAGTTGATGGTGGTGGTGTGTGTCTGTGTGAGGGAAAGAGAGAGGGAGAGACAGATTTTGTGTTATAAGCTTCATGTTATGGCCGCAAAGTGCGACCACTCAGGTCGCATCAGAGTATCGGGCCGTATAGTGTGAGACCCTGCACCGTGACCTACGAACTTCTAACCCCTGTGATTCAATCGTACAGTTTGAGCAGGAGCTGAATGACGTGACTGAAAAAAGTCGCACAGTGTATGCCCAGCTTTAGTTTGCTGTTTTACTGTCAGCTTATGGAAATGCTCATCTTAAGGCTTTAAATTGAAGGGGGTTACTCTGGAAGTATAGGGTGTTTGGCCCATTGCTACAGGCAATTGATCTTTTTACAACCGTTGCAAGAGCTTGGTCCACATAGCCATAGCTTCAAATCAAATCATTTGGTGACACCACGGTAGCTACTTTAAAGTTTTAAGCAACTAAAAAAAAAAGGCACAGAAAAAAAGAGGAAGGAAAAAAACAATGAAAATGTAATGTAATGACTTATTAAATATATTTCATGTCAGCATTTTTGTTCATTTATGACCGATTGTTTAAGCTCACTAGCATTAAGAACATTTAAAAACAGCAAAAAGCCAAACTAAAATATGAGAATTTGACAGTGGAATTTAGCTCAATGATGTGTTTATCTCTCCCAAAATCTTGTTCAGGTATTACTGAAAAAAAATAATAAAATGTTATAATTGAAGGTCAATCGAGGACTCTATCGAGTCCCTGCAGTTTTGCCCTCAAGTGTTATGCAAACCTTAACAGAAAATGCTGTCCATTCTCATCATCTGAAGTGTGAATAACCGAGTAACGATTCCAGAGACAGAAAACACATGATGATTTATCATGGTGTAAAGAGGGTGGTTTCACGACTGTTGATCAACATCATTCCAGCCTTTGCAGACCGCTGAAACACATAATATGTCAACATATTACAAAAAAACCCCAGAATATTTAAAGCCCAAGACCGAGATACACATTGCTGATCTTTAACATGTTGCAGTAAAATTGTCACCCACATAGTGAGATCATTAGAGCTAGAACACCTTCTGTGCACTTGCTGATGATTCACTTCTCACAGTGCAGCTTTACAGAAGATATTTGCCGTACACAAGTATCCCTCTGCGTCTTTATATCATTCTCTCACCTTCATCGTGCCACTTGTGCTGTTTCTGTGTCACTCGTCCTCTTACGCGTTTCAAATAATTTGCTCTCTCTCTCTCTCTCTCTTTAATGCTGCTCGCAAATACACACGATGTCAAGGTGAGTGAGTTAAGCACTTTTATGCATCATTAGAGCAGCTCCAACAGCACAGACAGAAAGAGATAGATGGCTGATTGGTGTGAAAATGACTCCTAAAATAAAACTCATATGTGTAAATAATTCATATGTGTAAGCAGTAATCCACTTTGAGATGATGAGAAATAGCATATATGTGAGTGGAGGTGTCTGTTTGGTCATGTGCAAAACACTAAACATGCCTTTTAACTGGAGACTGGGTGACGTTTATTCTGTAGATGTCAAAACAGAAGTCAAGCGCAATCGAAGCTAAGTGATAACTTGGGCCGATTTATGTTTGAAGTTATTTTAAACACTGGAAGTACTATTTTAAAGCTCTATGATGAAAAGAGAAGAAAGTATAGGAGACCAGCGGTACCGTGCCAGTTTGTGTCATCATCTGAGATGGTCTTTTTGTTGTTGTCACTGTTTAGCGTGTAATGTTAGGTTTTTATATATAGAGTCAGATAATCAAGATATGGTGGACGTTCAGCTTTCAGCTTTAATTTAAGGGGTTAAATAAAATTATTGCATTGAATGTTTTAAAAATTACAGACATTTTTGTACATAGCTCCCCAATTTAAGAGGTTAAAAAATAATTGGATAGGCTAGCATTTTTTAATATAAAGATTGCAAATTAGGTCTGTCCGTTAGTCCAACCTTGGATACAGAATTCATGGGAGTTTGGCCAGCTGGTCTACGTGTGTTTTGTGGACTTGGAGAAGGCATTCGTGAAACAGTGGGAATGTGAATCAGCATCTCCAAATCTGAGGCCATGGTCCTTAGCTGGAAAAGGCTAGACTGCTCACTCCGGGTCAGGGTTGTGTTCCTGCCCCAAGTGGAGGAGTTTAAGTATCTCGGGGTCTTGTTCTCGAGTGACCGGAGAAGAGAGCGGGAGATTGAAAGACGGATTGGTTCTGCGGCAGACGCTGTACTGGTCCGTCATGTTGAAGACAGAGAAAAAAAGAACCTCTCAACTTACCTGTCGATCTATGTCCCTACCCTCACCTATGGTCATGAGCTTTGGGTAGTGACCAAAAGAATAGGATCGCGGATACAAGCGGCAGAAATGAGCTTTCTCTGAAGGGTGGCTGGCTTCTCCCTTAGAGATAGGGTGAGAAGTTCAGCCAGCTGGGAAGAGCTACTGCTCTTCCACATCGAAAGGAGCCAGTTTAGGTGGTTCAGGCATCTGACAAGGATGCCTCCTGGGCGAGGTGTTCTGGGTATGTCCCACCGGAAGGAGGCCCCGTGGCAGAACCAGGACACGCTGGAGAGATTATGTCTCTCTTGAGTTCAGGTGACTAATTTGGCATTTCTTTGTCTTGAGAAACTCTTGGGTTGCTTTTGCAATATGATTTGGATTATTATCCATTTGCTCTGTGAAGTGCTTGTTTGATCAGTTCTGCAGCATTTGACTGAATCTGAGCAGAGGGTATAGCCATGTACACGTCACCATGCATCCTGTTACCTCTATCTGCAGTAACATCATCAATAAACATAATGTGACCTTGTCCTACTTGGAGCTATGCATGCACTTGACCTAACATTACACCCACAGTATTTGACAGATATTAAGGTGTGCTTTTGGTTTCCATCTCCATACTTTTCCGTTGCCACCATTCTAGTAAAAGTTGATCAGTTTTTCATCTGTCCAAAGTTATTTCAAGGCATTTCTTAATTTTAGACTTTGGTAGTGATTTACAATCTAACTCAACTTTGTTAGATGTCTTGTAGTTGATTTTCTTAACCATGGAAATAATTCTGTCATCATCCACTTTAGTTGTTTTCTGTGGTTTTTCAGGCATTTTGATTAGGTGTACTCCATTCTTTCTTTTTAAGAACAAAAGATTGTTCATTTGGCCACTCCTAAAGTTTTCTAGTTTTAGTTTGTGATCTCATTAAATTTTAGATTTAGTTTGATTTTCATGTCTCCTTCACTTGCCTCAACAGCTCTATGGACCTCACATTGAGGAACAGCTACTGAAAGCAGGTTTGGCACCTGGAATCAACTCAAGATGCTTAATTTGTAAACAGGCGTCATCTGCTTCTCAGTCCAGTTACTTTTAAGTCTGAAGATGGAAGACTATGTATAAAAAATGTATAATTCCTAAATGCTTTTTGTTAAACCTCTCAATCCAATCACCTCTGGACTTTTGGATTTTTTTTTTAAATACATACATAAATAGAAAGGATGACAAGATAATATTTAAGAAACATTGCAAATCATAGGTATTCACTCAACAGCTACTATGTGACATCAGCCTTTCCATCAGAATTCCTCTGATGTTGAAGTATTGCAGATAATTAGCTTTTAAAGGGCTCAGAATTTCATATGCTATGCTTCAACCTTGCAGATGACGTGCCAGAAAGTACTTACTTCTAAAAACAAGATTAATGTGGGTTGACTTATATCAAGGGAGTTTAGTCCTCTTTGCTGATTCTAAATATCCCTGCACATGCATATACTGCATAATTTTCCACTTTTTATGGAAACTCATTTGAAACATCAAGACTGAAATGCTTACTGCTCTACGTAGGCTGCTCTTACATCATGATAATTCAGAGGGTATGCTAAATAAGGTAATTAGGCTTGGCAAAGGGCTATACAGAGTGTAATCATTTTATGAGAGGATGCATTAAAATAGCTGAATTAAAACATGATGAGTCTCATATGCCGTCATTTGGAGAAAGACATCACTAGTGTGCAAACAAACACTTTTTCACTGCCTCGCATGCTACACGTCGCCCCAGTGCTCTGTGTATTAAAATTGCACTCTTGCTTTAATTAAGCTGCCAATGTAACTGCCACCATTAGTTTTCATTTAGGTCATTTCTATGAGCTGTATACGTTCTCGCAGACACTAACTGCACATTCGAAAGACGGCAGGCCTACATTTCGACCTTTGCACAGCTTCCCTCTCCTAAACCTCTCCCTGAGTCACCAGTGCATCATAAAACGTTCAGATGCGCTGTCAGAGCCATTTAAAGTGACACACAAAATAGTCCTGAGTCATTCTCTTTTTGATGCGTTGAGTGGCGTTAGAAAAGGGATGCCAATCACAAAGGAGAAAGAGAGATATCAGAGAGAAAGACCGGCATGCTGAGCTGTCGCCACAGCAACCTTCTCTCGAGAAAACCTTGCTGGAACAGCTGTTGTGATCTCGTGTGATTAAGCATGTGTTTTAGTCATACTGATCTCTCAGCCTAATAACAAGAGGTGGAGGGAATTAAAAAGAAAGTATGAGGAGGCGGAGGAGGCGGATGATGATCAGGGGAGGACAAAGCCTGGAGACTGAGAGAAGAAGAAACATTTTGTGCGTGTGCGTGTCAACTTAGAGATCACTTCTCTCAGACTAGATTACAGAGAACAGTTGAAAGAAAACCCAGATTTTGCCAGAGGGTGATAGAGTGAGAGAGAGAGTGAGAGAGAGTCGGGGGCGTCTAAAATAAAACATAAAGCGAAGAAATGAAAGAAAAATATATGACAAGCCCTGCAGCTATGTGAGGATTTATTACAGAGTCCAACCTTGGTGAGCAAATAAGAAACCGCAGTTAAAATAGAATCCTTGCTGTATTACCTCATATACTCAAAGTACTTTGAATATTACATTCTACTGTATTGCTGAGTCAGAGCATTCAGGAAAAGGCACAAAGTAAATATGTGTCTGCATAAAAACTGCTGTGGAAGCTCTAAGAGAGTGTGTGTGTGTGTGTGAGCAAGCGAGAGAGAGAGATGGTGTTAACAGCCCATTATGAAAAGTCTTTTCTACAAAGGTTAGAGGGTGAAATAGTTAAATCAAGTCTCACCATTACCCAGCACCGTCTCTCTCTGCTTTTATTTCCTTCTTTATCTTTGACTTGCTGTTTCAGCAGAGGTGTTACTGAAATGATTCACCTGCTGGTTCTCAGATTTTATGGAGAGGTACCATTCGGTGTAATGAACCAGCCATAAGAAGCACAAGAATAAGAATACACGAGCTTGCAGCCTCCCACCGGCCTGCCACAACTACTGGAAACAGAAGACATGCTTGTTGGCCACTTCATTAGTCATACCTGTTTAACTCCTCGTTGATGCAAATTTCTCATCAGCCAATCACATGACAGCAACTCAGTGCATTTAGGCATGTCGACACAGTTAAGACAATCTGCTCAAGTCCAAATCGAGCTTCAGAATGGGGAAGAAAGTTGATTTAAGTGTCAACAAGGCAGATCTACTTGGATTTTGCCATTTAACCATCTCTAGGGTTCACAGACAATGGTTCAAAAAAGAAAAAAAAATGACTGGGAAAAAAAATCTAGTGAGTTGCAGTCCCCTGGGTAAAAAATGACTTGTTGGTATCAGAAGTCAATGGAGAATGCCCATACTGATTGGAGCCTGAGGCAACAGTAGCTCAAATAACAGTCGTGTGAATGCACAACACATACAGTCTTCAAGCAGGTGGTTTACAGCAGTATACGATCACACCAGATGCCTCTTCTGTAAACTAGGAATAGGCTCTAATCTCTGAGGCTCTAATTTGCACAGGCTTACCAAATTTGTACAATAAAAGAGAAGCATTGCCTGGTTTGATGGGTCTCAATTTCTGCTGCGACATTTGAATGTCAGACTCTAGACCTGCACAATTAATCTAAATCTGATTTTGACTTCACACAATTAAATGAACATGTTCAAGTGATAAATGAATGCTCTGACAACAGAGCACAAAGCAAAAGCAAATCAAGCGCTCCCTAAATCAGCGTCTGACTGAATGCCTGCGTGTGCCAATCACAGATGTTCCCTGCACTACACAGCTTGAAGTTTCCTGGACTGTCGCTGTATTAAAACAATCATCATCAAGAACAAATCCTACGCAGTGACTGCTGTAGAGCTGTGTCTGCACCACAAAGGACCACAACTGACTTATTCATTCATCTGAAAACACACCACTAACTGCAGCATAATTAATGCATGAAGACCAAGAAAAACAATGCAATGCTTGCTAACCTGAATTGTCCACCATCAACCCAGACGTCCGTAAAAGTGAGCCTGTCTGTTTATATATCCACCTCACAAAGATGCACTGAAATGTCCCTCGCTTTCTCACTAAATGCAATGTATAATCATGACAAATGATCATAATCACAATATTGTTAAAAACAATTGTGATGATTATTTTGGCCATAATTGTGTAGCAGGGTCAGAATTTGGTAAAAACAACAACAAAGCAGGGATCCATCATCCCTTGTGTAAACAACTCAACCTACTGTTGGTGTAACGGCTTGGAGGTTATTTTCTGGCATATTTTGGGCCCCTTAGTATCAACTGAGCATCAGTTAAATGCCACAGCCTACCTGAGTATTGCTCTTGACCGTGTTTATTCCCTTATGACCACAGTATACCCATTTTATGATAGCAGCAAGTTAGCACACAATGTCAGAACGCTCAAATCATCTCAAACTAGATTCTTAAATATGACACTTAGAACACTGTACACAAACAGCCTCCACAGTCACTAGATCTCAATTCATTCGAGCACATTTGGGATGAGGTAGAACAGTCAGACATCTCAAAAACGTTGGGACAGGGGCAAAAAAGGCTGGGAAAGTAAGCGATACTAAAAAGAAACAGCTGGAGGAACATTTTGCAACTAACTAGGTTGCCTGTCATCATCAGTAACAGGATGAAGCAGTTGATTCATCAGAAAAAAAGTTAAAGCATCTGCAAATCTTGAGAGAAGTTCAAAATAATATTTGTCAGTGTAAAGTTGTAAAAATTGTGAATATCTCATCAAAAACATTCTGAGAAAATCTCTTTTCTCTTTGGAGAGTTTGATTAGTATCGCATGCCCCGGGGCCTCAGGCAATTCTGCATTAGAAACAGTCTGTCATGGAAATCATTGCACAAGCTCAGGAACACTTCCAGAAATCACTGGCCGTGAACTCAGTTCAGTGTGCCATCCACAAATGCAGGTAAGTGTTAAAAGTAAAAGTTAAAGTGAAATTTGAAATTCTTTTTGAAAAAACAGAGATGTTGCATCTTTGATGCTAAGGGGACAGTTTGCAAATCATTGCATTCGTGTGTTTTTTTTTATTAACATTTTGCAGTTATCCCAGCAAATTTAAAATTCGGGGTTTGAATATAATTTTGAGGCTCTGGGAAAACTGCCTTATGTAATAGCAAACTCTAGCATGGGATCATTTTCAGGACTTTGCTATTTCAATGCAAAAGTACTTGATCTTTCATATTGTAAAGGGAATACAACTATAATGTGAAGGCTGTGTGCAGGCAGGAGTGATAAGGAGGACCCAAAGTGTAGACACTCAGAGGCAGAGAGTAAACTCAAAACCCATCATTAATGCTGAACTCAAACAAAACAAACTTCAAAATACAAAATAAACTCAGGCAGCTAGAACACAGCATGAATGAGGGTAGACCGCAACACTGACACAAAGAAACTCAAGGCTTAAATACGCAAAGGGAGCAATCAGGGAATGGGTAACAGGAGGGAAACACGGCTGGGACAAATCAGGGCTAACGAGACAAAGGAAGCGAAACCAGACACATTAACATAAGACATGGACCTTCAAAGTAAAACATAACACAGAGACGGGGACTTGGATACAGCAGACAGGGGAGACAGAAACTATGGAACAAAGAACAGAAAACAGAAGGCACAACTCTGACAAAGAAACCAAAAGATTAGAAACAATAAATCGACGACCCAAGTCTCCTGACAACAACAGTAAAATCATTTGTCACATCAGCATACGGTTGCTGGAGCTAAAATAATAGAACACTTAGTGTTTAGTACATGTTAATACATCAAAACTGTAGACCAGGTTGTATTTCTATCAAAGTTAAAAAAAATAAAAGATGATGTTTGAGACGTTTTATTCAGAGAGAAAAGCACAGATGGACCTTCTAAATAACATGGAGTGGGCCATAGGGATCCAT
>VUQR01035636.1:6549-18588 GCA_015108515.1 Hemichromis elongatus
TAATTCCAAATCACAGTAAATGCACACAGTAACAATCAGGGAAGGCTCATGTAAAACAAACTACCAAATAGCAGGAAAAATGGGAGAGAAAATGAGTAAGGAAATATACACAGAAAAACTATTTAAATAATAATATGAAAGACTATGTAAATAAGATAATAATTAGATAAAGTGAAGGGAACAAGTCAAGTCTTGACCATGAGGATGCATATTCAAAAAAGCTCTTTACAAAATGTATAACTTCTCAAAATAAAAAAAGACATTACTGCCATAGTATTCATACATTGTAATGAACCCTTAGAATATAACAAATACAAGAGCACATGGTATAGTCACTAATGTCACAAAGACCCACTGTTGTTGGAACATTTGTTTGCTTGACCCATATTAAGCCAAAAATTAATTAGTTTAGTGTCTGCTACCTTCAGTAGTTCTTATTTGATCTTGATAGTGATGGTTCAGAAATCTGAGGAACACAATTTGCTAAAACATTGGACTTCTGTAGAGGTTGCCTGACATCCAGTAGCAATGTGCTCTGTAGTTTGACATGATTCTTACTCAGCTGTTGTTTTAAAACCTCAGTCTGCAGTGTCGGGTCTCAATTTTAAGGCCAGAAGGATAAACTTGATACAGCCCAACCAGCTCACTTGGTTTTTAAATCCAATTAAAATCAAACACCTCAAAAGATCCAGTGAAAAATCCTCTGCACCACAAAGCAACCCCAGGGTGAAAAGTCAACACACATCAACAAATACGAAGACATGGTAGACCTTGGGGCCCTTATTTATTGGCAAGGAGTCATCAATCGCTCTTCCTTTTTTTATGTAAATTTCTATCTTTAAATATATTCAATTCCTGTCTTAATCCATATTTTATTTTCCCAACTTTGTCTGAATCGTTTCCTTGCCAATGAATTACTTAATGGATGTGTTTATTCATATCTTACTTTTATCAATATGTCATTTTACACCATTTTGCATCCTTTATGATATTAAACACTTGTGTTGCATCACTTTCTACTTCCAGACCTTATCATCCAGTCTCATTACAGCTATTTTGATAGATTGGTGCCGCAGTATTTATGTGGTGATGATTGTTTCACTTGCTCTGTTGTAGGAATACTCCATTCAACTTGGCAATTCTAGGACTTTTAAACCCGGTTGCACTGCCAGTCTGAACCATTTGGTCTTAATGCAACCACGGCACATCATTATTCATACAAATAGTGTATGATCTTATACAAATGTAGATAATAACTGAACTAAGTATACAGGTCAAAAACCATTTAAGTATATGAGTCAACTGCTTAACATTGTATTTTAATTATATAAAGCACTCGAGTACAAGTATGTAGTGTATACAAATTCTGGAGAATAATTCCTATTTTGTGTGTTGTGTTGTGATATGTGATGACTGCAGTCCTAGCAAAATTTGAACAAGCAAAAGAGAGAATTAGTTGATTTGTAGTGAAAGGAAGAGAATATAGTTTGGAATAAGAATTTGGGTCATTTATCCCCTCTTCACATTGACTTACAGGTAATTCTTAAGGGTTCCTGTCTTCCTGGATAACATAATCATAACATAATCTATTGAACTGCACTATTGAGCTAAGTCACATCACACGGATTAAAGACAGCTATTAAAATGAAATCCACTTATATTTACCAAAGGATGACATCAAACTTCAATTGGAGTTTGGGCTTTAGCAGTTTCATTTTGATTTTGATAGGATTTTCAGATCCTTTTAATAAAGCCACAAAGGAGCTCTCCCCCTGCTTCGAAACTAAATTAATGTTTTATGCAATAGGAATTGGGAGTCAGCAGGAGTCCACAATAAACTGATAGTTCATCACCATCAGTTTATGCCAGACCAAAAGGTTCCAGTGTTTATGGCATATTCATACTGCTGACCAACTAAAAAAAAGAAATGGGTTCTAAACAGGAGTAAATTAATACGATATAATAATATTAGTGAATGATAGTAAGTGATGGCCCTTTGTTTTTTCAGTGGTCTTTTTTTTTATTGACAATGAAGACAAGGGTTAAAAAGATCTTTCTTTTTGACAGTTCTTATCAACTACTACTTCATAATCATATCAGAGTAAATGTTATTTTTGTTTTGGAATTTGCTGTCCCTGTGGGATTATTCTGCATACATCCTAACTGAAAGTTGCATTTTCATGCACCTCATTCCACCATTCATGACAGATCACAAATGCATATGCAATGCAAAGCTGTTGCACAATAAAATGAACAATTCACTAATTTATCACTATTTAAAAATTATTAATTTACCACTTAACCTAAACTCTTTGGACATCCACACTGCCCTGGTACACAAACAGACTCACACCACACACATGATCTTTGCTGCTTTTATAGTGTTACCGGTATATAAGGGATATATATATGTGGCTGGGTGTGGCTTCTGGATCAGCTGCAGGAGAGGGGTGTAACAGTGGGTTCTGAGACAAAACTGAATCAAATTTAATCTGGACCTTCTGAATCGGAATAGAATAAGTTATAGAAATCAGTGACGATACCCAGCCATAATGTACACATCCTGGACGGGGGGAAAGAGGCTGTTTATGGGAAAAGGGAACGAGCATCTGTGAACCAAGGAAGGTGCCTATGGGTATTCAAAGAGAGACTGTTTCACATACTTGATTTAAAACAAACTTAACTTAAAACTTTCAAGTGATTTTATTACATTTTCTTCTTTTTGATTCTATTCTACACATAGAAAATGTAATAACATATGAACATCCAGTAACATATGAATACACTCTTTAATTCAAATACACATTCATTCAAATATACTTTCACTCTTTTCTGTTTAATTTTCTTACTAAATTACACATGTTAGACATTCTTTTAGCTTAGTGACTCCTTAGTATCCTTCTCACACACAGACACACACACAGCCTCTATGTCCATCTCAATATAAACTCTTTAGTGAGAAGCCTATCTTTAGGACCATGTCATTGATTATATTTTCTTATTTCTTATATTAGTTAAACCTATACCTGAATATAAGTATTAAGCAATTAAGCATAATCACCTATCAGCAAAATCACATATGAATTATGTTGAATTCTGTGTTTAACAACTACAACACTACATTCAAAATCATGTATAATAATGAGTTGGCGACACATTTCTGTTGAAGCTGGATCGTGTCTATGCTCAAACTCCAGACACTAGAATAATTTTCAATACTCAACTAAATTTCTTCTTCATCATAAGTCCTTGCAGCTGACCTTTTAAGGTAAACCACAAGGACTTCAATCTCTCTATATCCCACCTCTCTTGATACGCTGGAACTCTCACTATGAGGACCAAAGAGATGTCAGTGGAAGTGAAGGAGGCCACCATTAAGCTGAAAAACCAAACAGACCTAACAAAGAGATAGGAAAAACTTTAGAAGTTAAAATCCACTCAGATTAAAAACTACTTTCAACTAATCCACAAAAAAGAAAGGGGAAAAAAAAGAATGTGTTGTACAAAAACACATAGACCTAGACTAGCTGGATAACCAAGGTAAGTATAGAAATCTCTATTTTAAAATTGAGAAATCTCAACTTTAAAGTACTGAATTATTTTTGTTTGTTTCATTTTTAGTGAGTATAGGTTTGCAAACTAATCCTACGTTCAAAAATTTTACAGTTTTTCACAGCCTTATGCTTGATGAGGTGGCTGTAGCTGGGGAGGTAGAGTAGGTCATCTTTTAATTGGTGGATTGATCCCTGGCTGCTACAGTCTGCATGCCAAAGATACTAACCCCAAGTTGCTCTCAGATGTATCCATCACAGTATGAATGTGCGTGGATGTTAGATAGAAACCACTTAAGCATAGGAAAAGTGTATGAATTTGTATGAATTGGTGAATGATGCAAATTGTATAAAGTGTTTTAAGTACACTAGGCACTATATAAGAACCAATCCATTTACCATGTCATTTAGTCACATTAGGTCAAAATCAGACCTTATATTATGCTTAGTGATTTATCCTGAATTGGTTAATAAAGCATTCTGGTGTCCACACTGTCGATGAAAATCAACAGAAAATTGTTTTTGGACATGGTCCACTTCTCAGGGAGGTGTCATGAAGGGCAAGAGGAGATATGTGTTATAATTCACTGGCATGTCAACTTATAATTACAAACCCATCTGTCTCTCATTCTATGACAACCGCAAAATGTCCAATTATGGTTTCATTTAAATTGTAATTAGTTCAGCCCAATTTGCCATCCTCTGGCATGCTGCATGTGCCTAATGAAAGTGAGATGCATGCTTCAGTGCTAAGGAACCTGGTAGTTTGGTGCTGACTACACACTGGTTTCCACACAAACACACGCACTCAGCATTTTAGGCAAAGTAATAATTAACGTGTTTATAATCAGATTTGTAATGATTTCTTCATGCCTATTAGCACATTACCTCAAAGCCTCCTGGTAACAGGAATGTTTCTGGTGTTTGTGGCAAAATATCAATCAACACTGTGAAGAGGCCCTTTCCCAGTACCGTGACGAGGCTATTTATATAACCAAAACATGCATCCGAATAATTTAAGAGTTGCATGCTTAACTAAACACACATGTTTTTTTTTGGTAAATCAGCCCAAAGCACTACTATGACAGTGAATTCAGTGAATACAGTGAATTCAGGATTTTACAGCATTACTGTGTTTCATGTCTATTGCAAATTTTGTTTTTTCAGAATTTTTAAAAAGATTTTTAATAATATCAGTGTATCTAACTCAGCCTTCTAAAGCTTTTGTTGATTTCCAGCTGTAATATTTTGAGTATACTTTCCTAGTTGATTTACAATAACTTTGGGAGTACAGCAAAAATTCGGGGTCAGTAAAATAAAATGAAATAAAACAGAATAAATCAAAACTAAGATGGAAATACCTAATGCATTGCTCATTTTTATTTAATTCAAATTTTTTATTTGTTGATATACTGTCACGCTACTGTCCTGGAGCCTTGTACTGAGTTTATATATATGCTGTAACATGATCCAGGTCTGTTTGGTATACACACACAACATTAAATATTTGATTGGGTTTAGGAGAAGGCAGTGGTTAGAATTAAAATATGCTTCTTAAAACCAATACTTCTTTGCATTGAAAAAAGGAGGAATTGGAATAGACAGTCCCATTTTAATAATGCCATTACCCTGTCTTTCACACCACCTATAAAGGACAACGTGTTTGTATGTGAGACATCACAGTACCTGCATTGTTTTTCATTCTATGATTGAAAACAAGGCTAATCAGCACTGAGAGCTTCAATTGTGTACTGTAAAAAACATCCGCTTCAAAATTAAAGGGAAGGTTTCTAATAGATAATGCACATTGATTTAATTCTCCTGTTGCTGCAGATTACTTGTTACATGGTACTGGAGTGAAGAGAGTGGAAGCGTGGCATCCTTAGATATATTTTGGGTGATGGTGTCTGTATTCAGACCATGATTAGTTTCTAATCATCAAAGTACAAACCCAGTGTTAGCTCTCCAAATCAGCAGTCTCCAGGAAATCTGTTTTTTTAAATGTATCTTTTTTTCTCTCTGTAGTTCTATCATTGATTACAACATGCACAAATTTACATTGTGTTTTCTCAGTTCAGAAAGGTTTATATAGCTCATCCAAAATCTTGCCTGTACAAATGCAATTTAGATGTGGTCAAATTACCTAACTACTGTATTTTCATTCACAGAAACTTGTGAAAATAGTGTTGCTTGCACAAATAAAATCAAACTTAAATTATAGCAAGTACACTGATCTACCTTGTTTTATGAAATTGTATTGTCATTTCTTTCACTAATGGTGACGAAATCCAGAAAAAAAAAAGTGTCACAAGTTCCTGTCTTAGAACTGGGAAACAAACTCAGCTGCAACCTATACTGAGAAAACTAAACAAGATCAGAATACTTTATTAATCCCTAGGGAAATTATGTGGGTTACGGTTGCTCTAGTATAGTAACACTAAGAAAAACAAAAAAATAAAAATAAAACAAACTACACTATTAGCAATACAATATGTTAAGATATAAGGAATAGTACAATATATAAAAATCACCTAATAATAAATATTCAGGGTTGACAGATGTAATTATAAATAAATATCAATAAATATAAACAGCAAAATTACTGAGTAAGATACAGCATGTACAAAAGGATGTAGCTATTGCAGTGTTTACAGTATATTATATGGAGGAGTTGTACAGGGAGATGGTAACAGGCAGGAATGATTTCCTGTGTCGTCAGTGGTGCTTTTTAGTAATCTTAGTCTCTCACTGAACGTGCTCCTGAGGCTAGCCAGCATGTCATGGAGTGGGTGGGAGGTATTGTCCAACATTGTCTTTATCTTGGACAACATCCACCCCTCCGACACCACCTTTAGAGTCCAGCTCCATCCTCTCAACATTACTGGTCTTGTGGATCAGTTCACTGAGTCTGTTAGCATCAGCAATCCTCAACCTGCTAACCCAGCATGCAGGTCCTGAGCATTGTCAGACAGATGCTGAAGGACCTCAGCCGCCTCAGAAAATAGAGACAACTCTGGCCCTTCCTGTAAATTGCATTGGTGTTTTTAACCCAGTCCAGTTTATTGTCTGTGTACTCCAAGGTATTCATAGTCCTCTACAACGTCCATGTTGACCCCATGAATTGGAACAGGTGTCAAGTGTAACACTGATGAAGCACAAAGGACTGGGACTGAGCGTCGTCTTTGACAACTTCTTACCAGACCAGTGGAAGTGGAAGCGTCAATGCAGAAAGATTCCTGCTCCTTGCCGTTCATTGGCTCGCCATCCTTTTTAAACCCCAAAAAGGGTCACCTGGCCTGCATTAAATAAACAGGGCCAATTAGAAAAACATGAGAATACAAAATTGTCAGCCATGTACACAAATTATAAATAAATAAACAGTATATTTAATTAATGAGGCCTTAACTAAATAGTTCAACTGCTATATACAGATTGCATACCTTTAAAACATTTGTTTTACATTTGTTTGTTTAACAAATATCAGTCAAAATCAAAACAATACTTCAAAATGTTTGGACCGACAGCAGCCAATTAGCGTCAGCTGCTAGCATCACAAACAGTCAATTAAGAGTTCAAACTCACCAATTCCATTCTATTCGATGTACGACAACACTATACAGCTCAGGCTCACAGTAGTCCGCATCTAAGTCGCATAAAGTTAGAGTGGATGTTAAAAAAAATGCATCGAAATGGGAAAAGCAAGTGTTTGCAAATACAAACCTGCTACAGCTCTATTCCCTGGCTTGCCTCCACACATCTGACGGAAGGAAGCCGGGACCGGCTTAGCTATCATCTACACGCTATCTGATTGGCTGAACATAGTCATGTGATTGGAGTCTAAGGTACGTATTTGTGATGTGTTCAATGGCAGGAAAAGTGTAGCTAATTACTAAAATCTAGTAAAACAGATTACACAATGGTTTCCTGGTCTTCCTAAAATTCACAATCAATTCCTTCGTCTTTGCCATATTGTGCTTCTGCTTGCACCATGTGACAAAGGAGTCAACCACAGCCCGGTACTCTGATTCATCACCCCTGCTGATGCATCCAACTACTGCAGAGTCATCAGAAAACTTCTGAAGATGGCAAGTCTCTGTGCAGTGGCTGAAGTCTGTGGTGTGGAGGGTGAAGAGGAAGGGGGAGTGGAAGGTCCCTTGTGGTGCCCCTGTGTTGCTGATTACCTTGCCACTGTGGAAGACCCACATATTGTGGTCTTCCTGTCAGGTAATCAACATTGCATTATAATATGTATTTTAGCTTTTCCTGCAGAATATAAAAATTGGTTTATCTCAAAAATAAAACTATGAAGCCACTCAAAATAAATTTTGCTGCAGTTGGAAACTATTTTCTGCACCTTTTTTGCATTTGTCAATAACAAAAATGATTTTCATTTTTTTTCTAATTGATTGACCATTTTTGCAATGTATGCAGTTGCTATGGACTTAATGCATACATATTAAAATTTGGGATATAACGGTTATATTGATGTATAGCAACTTGAAATACTGCCCAAAACGACACTACAGCACGTAAAAATATAAAGATAAGCTCTGGTTCCTTAGTAGGACACCAGAGAAATGGTCAGCCCCGTTCCAGCCATGTATTCTAGTCCTAAACCTAACCGTAATACTAACCATAACCTTATCCGTAACCTTAACTGCCTCTTTAATCGTGTTAGATAGTGTTTTCTAAAGTGATTCATGTTAAATAAACGTACATGTGTAGATTGATTCCAAATGGTTCTCATGTTCCCTCATTTTTCTGAACTCATAACATAGGGATGTGTTGGGTGGCCTAAAGCATAACATTATGAAGATGTGTCACCTAGCGACACTAGTTTGCGGGGCGAAGTCGTGGGTGCTGAGGCGGCATTCAACACTCTCTGGGCCAGCGCACAGGTGCGAAGCTCCTCCTTCAGTGGGTTCAGAGAGTAAACCGCCTCAAAAAGCTGGGGAAACTGCCGGAGCTGCGGCACCTTCTGGAGGATGGCGTCAATGGCCGCAAAAGCAGTGGACACTATTCTGGGGTCCGTGCACCCACAGATGCGTGTCATGAGCCGGCTGATCCACTGCAGCTCCTCCCCAACCTTATCCGGACTGTCCGCTGCGTCTGACATGGTCAGAGCGTGCTGTCACGGCGGGGCGTGCCGGTGTGAAGGAGTGGTAGACCCAGAAGCAGACACGGTGGAGACAAAACTACGTTTCAAAATAAAGCGAGCCTTTATTGTGGCTGAGGGCACGAGAAAAGACATGACACTAGGGAAAGTAAGGAGACTATGAACACTGTGTTAACTAAAGACTATGAAACTCAGTGAGAAAACTATGAAGAACTATGAACACTGATTAAACTAGAAATTCAATGAAAACACAGTGAAACAATGAAGGAAAAACAATGGAATCTGTGGGTGAGTAAAAAGAGACGATATGACAAAGACTAAACTGAAACACACAGACTAAATACCCAAAGGGATGATTAGGGGAAGTGGAAACACATGAGGGAGAACAGCTGACACTGACAGGACCAGGGAAGTGAAACACGAAGAACAAGGAACACAAGACTCCTTCAAAATAAAACAGGAAACATAACGAGGCACCGACACGACTCGAACTCAACACAGAAAACTTGGGCATGAAACATGACAGATAAATATACGTAGACTTAACATGACAAGCTGACGATGGAAACAACACAGGGATGAGACAACAGGAAATCTTGATAATCCATTAACTAAAACTGTAACTTAGGCATGACAGAACGTAACTATATAAACTGAAACGAAACTAGCCTCAACTGCATAACAAAACATCAAAAAACTCAGAACACTGTGTCACACAACCCTGGACCATGACATTAACTCACTAACTAACAGTGCCTGTTGCAATCAGCCTAAAATAACAGTGTTTATTTGTGTCTACTGGTAGTGATCAGCTCAAGTTAACAGTGTTGACCTTTTTACCAAACACAATATAATTTCAAATTTCTTAGATCAAATAATTTTTCCTTGGAAAAGCTACAGTTCAATCAGATATTAAAGTTGGTCCCAGCCACCATCTACTCTGGGTTCTTTATCAATTGAGATTTTAGCAGTGACTGTCCGCACTTGTCTACTAATTAATTTGCTTGGAGGTAAGCACTCTTTCAGACTCATTGAGTCTACCTGCAGGTTTTCCTGAATCAACATAAAAGCAGAGAAAAAAAATACTTGATAAATCCCATGCTTGGCTCCAAGATTATTATTGAAACCAAACATATTTTTTGAGATTTATTAAAAGATATCTCTGCAAAGGGATCAATACAGCACAAACAGGGGTTCATACCAGCATTGCAAAATAGGCAAGATACTGACAGCCGTTTAATAGACATTTTGTGCAAACAATCTGTCAAAAAAGCAAGCAGCTCCTTTATAGCTAATGTGTGGATAAAATCTTTTCTATTATTGAGTGGTTGGGAGTTAAATTCTCACCATCATGCAGGCATCAGCCTGATAATGAATTGCATTATGGCCTTGGACAAAGCTCACAGTTAGCTGTTTTCCCATCTTTGTACATTCTTTTTTTGTATAACAAAGAGACAATCTCATACCAATGGTACACTGAGGTTAAATTAGGTGAAACACAAATTTTACATCATGCTCATTACTGCTTTATCTCATTGAGCCTCCACATTTTGATGAGAAAGCAGGTCCAGAGCCTCATTGATCTTGGTCTCATAGGTGGCTATTTTGTGTTCAAAGACCTTTGGCACAGATAGTACATTGATCCATGGGTGATTTATCAAGTCTGCAGTTCTTGTGCCTAGCTGCAAGTCCAACACACTGCCACAGTGATTAATTGTGTGCCTGAATGGCAATACAGAGTGTAAGATTGTACATGATGTGACAAGAAGAGTCAATAACAAGCAGTCACAATAGGCCCGCACAGAGGAAGGACCTACAGATTGATAATATTATATACAATAGCAGCAGCAGAATAAGCACGTGAAACCTGTCTATCATTTTCAGTCATGCATTCTGATTTTTGAAAATTCATGGTTCATAAAATATTTTCTAAATTCATGATTCCAAATAAACATTTTAAATAGGTCAGTTGTAGATTGTGGTCAAATATAATGGCACTACAATATGTATTTCTAATCATCTTTAACAGATGTACTTCCAAGACAGCTGTACTAAAAAGCCAAGCCAGGGGTTGTCAACTTTTACTAGCACCATTTTTGGGCAAAGACTCAACAATAATACTGAGAATATCATCTATAGCTAACTGTTTCAGGCAGTAAACACAGTGCCGACAGCTGAGAATTAGGAAGTTACACGTGAAAAGATAATAGAAAGAAGGAATAAAGATAGCAATATAGAAAATAGAAAGGAAGAAATACAGACGACTGTAAAGCCGAAAAAAAGAGACCGCTGGCAAAGAGAAAGGAAACTGTGCTGTGGCAAAAAGAAGAGTGTAAAGCAGGGGTCTCAAACTCAATTTAGCTGGGGGCCGCTGGAGGGTGAGTCTGGGTGAGTCTGGGCTGCATCAGGTTTTCCACAAGAAAGCCTAATTCTAGGAGCAGTAGGGATGCCCAATAAGTGAAAAACCACCAAGTTAATGCGAGGCATCAAACAAAACCCAGGGTACCTGACAGGGCTGGACTGGGACAAAAAATCGGCCTGTGCATTTTGACTAGAGACCGGCCCACCAGGTATTATAGAAAAGGCCAGTATTTAGCAGAAATATTAAACAACCTAACTAATAGGGTTGCCAATTCCCAGCAAAAAAATTAACCACCCCCCATCCTCCCTCATGATGAATAATCAACATAATCGACTTTAATTTAATCCATG
This sequence comes from Hemichromis elongatus, assembly GCA_015108515.1. Classification (NCBI taxonomy): domain Eukaryota; kingdom Metazoa; phylum Chordata; class Actinopteri; order Cichliformes; family Cichlidae; genus Hemichromis; species Hemichromis elongatus. The sequence continues at coordinate 17,929 of VUQR01035636.1, forward strand.
TTTAAAACTAATTCACAGAAAGCGGGACAACCGTGGTTCAGGGGGTTGGGACGCTCATCTTGTAACCGGAAGGTTGCCGGTTTGATCTCCCAGCTCTTTGTCCTGGTCGTTGTGTCCTTGGGCAAGACGCTTCCCTACCGCCTACTGGTGTTGGCCAGAGGGACCAATGGCGTGATATGGCAGGGCAGGCCCCAGGGCAGCTGTAGCTACAACTGCAGCTTGCCTCCACCAGTGTTTGAATGAATAGTGGAATTGTAAAGCGCTTTGGGTGTCTAGAAAGGTGCTATATATGTCACGGTCGTGGGTCCTTTTGACCCAGCGTTTTGTGTTTTCTTTGAGTTTTCCTTATTGGTTTTGATTTCTGGCCTGAGTATTCTGTGTCTTTTGTTCCTTAGCCTTCTTGTGCTCTAGGTGTTTAGTTATGATTCCTTGTTTAGTGTGTTGGCCTGTGTGCTTCCTTGCGGACTCAGGATTCTCTGCAAAGGAGATCTACCTCTCGCAGCTAAAGGACTATTGCAGGAAGATAATTCATGCCCCGGATAATCCCAAACGACACTTAGAGCTGGTGTTTTTTGACAACTTCCTATCCAGCTCTCCCTGCCCGGTGGATTTTTTGGACATTAATCCCTTGAAACAAATAATTAGGGATCTCAGAGCAAG
>VUQR01035637.1:0-12240 GCA_015108515.1 Hemichromis elongatus
ATAATGAATTACAGGTATTGCTTAGATGGAAGAAAGCAATCCTACATATTTGGTTAATATGTGTATTGAAGGACATGTCCTGGTCAAAAATGACTCCAAGGCTCCTCACAGTGTTACTGGAGGCTGAGGTAATGCCATAAGAAGATCATTGGTAACCTTCACTAAAGCTGTTTCTGTGCTGTGATGAGCTCTGAAACCTGACTGAAACTCTTCAAATAAGCTATTCCTCTGCAGATGATCTGTTAGCTGTTTGACAACTACTCTTTCAAGGATTTTTGAAATGAAAGGAAGGTTGGAGATGGGCCTATAATTAGCTAAGACAGCTGGGTCTAGAGACGGCTTTTTAAGTAAAGGTTTAACTACTGCCAGCTTGAAGGCCTGTGGTACATAGCCCATTATTAGAGATAGGTTGATCAGATTTAAGATGTCGTCTTTGAGAAGTTTTGTAGGAATGGGGTCTAAAAGACACGTTGATGGTTTGGAGGAAGTAATTATTGAAGTTAACTCAGAAAGATCAATTGGAGAAAAAGAGTCTAAATGAAAGTCAATGGTACTAAAAGTAGCTGTAGATAATGTTACATCTGTAAGAACTACAAACAGCTGGAGAACTACTGATCAAGACCACTTTAAAAATACAAGAAAGTCTGGCTTTTTGGTAGAAAAATATAAAGACGAGAGGGATGGCACAAGATGTTGATGTTGTATATAATGTATTTAAATAAAACCTTCAGAAGCAGTTATTTGATCATTAAATTGTTTCACTTTAGTAAAGCTGTTGTTGAACTTTTTTAAACAGCTCTGTATTGTTTGTTTGACCTGATGTCCTTCACCCTATTTTTACTGTGAGTTTGACCCCCGGCTGTGACAGGTGTGACTGGATGCACTGTGACAGGTTTACGCAACTCATGTCCTGTGGAATTCAGTCCTCTGGTGACAGCAGACAACACTTTGCTGTGACAAAGGAAAACAACATGCTCTCATTTAGTCACCTGGCCTCATCATCTTTGTTTGACACGTCAGTAAGATGTGTCCTTCTTTTACTGTTGTGTCAAGGTCGTTATAGAAGAATCTAATAATTGAACAAAGCGTGGCAGCCCATAACTGTGCATGGAGCTTCAAGTCAGTGTTTTTGTGTCATGGCTCTCTTTTTACAGTCGCCCTGGCAATTTCAGCGTTTAGCGTTGTTATGTGCAGCTGTCACGTTATCATTTAACAGCAATAGTAAGACTAAGACTGCACTGAGTTGTTAAATATTTATTTTATTGCTCTGTCCTCTTGTGATAATTACAGGATCACAGCATTGCTTTCTTTTCTTAACTGCAGTAACAGTGTTGCTTTCAAAAATAGACCCCCATAACCTGTTACTTTGATAATGTGTCTGATTGGAGTAGATGATGCTCGGGTCACTGATTTTGTGAGGAAGAGAAATGAAATGTAATTTCATTGTAACCCTCTTTTATGTGAGCATACTCAGAGTAGAAAGTAGGAAACCTGGGTTAACAGAAAGCTGATAAACACGGTTGTGATCTCTTACAGGGAGTTTGGTTTTTGTCAAGCCAGCTAAAGCAAAAAAAGTCTGGCTGTGCTGAACTTGCTTCATGGTATACCCCTTTGTGGCTGTTGCTGTAATTGTACTTTCTGTATAGTCCAGTTAGTAGCTTTCATTATCTATAACCATCAAACTCCAGGTCATATGATACTTGAAAAAACAAACAAAACACAAACAAATAAACAAACCTGAAATTAAAAGACACAACACAGAAATAACCTTCAAAGTAAACCGGAAAGTAACCAGACCACAAATATCAAACAAAGAGACAAAGAGAGTCAGTAAAATGGGATCAGGCAACGCGGGAGGCAAAGTAACTAACATTAGAACTGTTGGACTCAGTAGCAGAAACACACAGGCTCAGGGAGTTGTGGTGAATGCTGTTTTATTTACAGTAACCGGGTCAACGTTCGAGGATGGAGAGGGAATGAAACAGAGCTGAAACATAGGGCAGGATGGGTGGTGTACTGGAGTGACTTGATACACAGAAAATAGGGATGCGGGCGGTGACCACAGGCGGAGGTGGGGTAAATCTCCGTCGTAGATCCAAGAAGACAAACTCCAAAAGAAGGCGAGCAGGAGGTGGAACAGGCAGGGAGTAGAATCCTGAACATAAAGCTCAAGTAGCGTTAATCTAGAGAATCGTTCTGCAAAACACGTTACCACTTGTGGAAGCAACAATACTCCGACACCAGACGTCCATCATAAAGCTCTTTAAACGCTCCCTCAGATGACGTCTGAGGGTTTCCCTCTGAGCTTGTTGTCCTCTGAGCTTGTTGTCCTCTGAGCTTGTTGTCCTCTGAGCTTGTTGTCCTCTGAGCTTGTTGTCCTGTCTTGAAGCTGTTGTCCCGTGAGCTATTACCTCTCAGAAACTTGTCCTCTGATTCAGCTGTGGCTTTGGGACTGCCAGACCGCTTCCTGTCAGTTTGCTGCTGTTTCTGAGCCTTTTGATGGTGAAGGAAACTGTACTCACTGACACCTTGACTCTCTTTGCAAGCTCTCTGTAGGAAAGACAGAGAGATTGCTCTACTATGTAGAGGTTTTAATATACAGTAAGGAATATTTCAGGATCTTCTTTGTAGAACTCTCTACTAAAGCTCAGTAATAACATGATAATACCGAGGTAATTAGGTCAACACAAGAATGTAAATATTATTATTATTACCACTTATTTAGTATTTAATAACATTCAAGTAATTATCTTGTATCAACAATGGGCGTAGATAAGTTATATTAAACTAAAATGTATGTAATGTATGTAAGTGTGCATCGAGCAGCAACCTCTGAGGTTAAACACTAGAGCCAAACCACAGAGTCAGTAGTTGCGGTTGCTTGATCAGCCTGTTACAGCTCATCCGAAAAATGAGTAATTTCCCATAGTTCTTCCAGCTGGTAACAAAAATGTTATGTCTCCCCTTCATGAGATCATCTTCATATCCGTAAAGGTGAATTTGGTTCTACAGCTATAGGAAATATTAAAAACTGTAACCAGAAATGTGGTCACAGCAGGATGATTATGCGAGGTTAAATGTATCAACACCCTTGAGTCATACTAACTTTCAGAATCCTGGTCGCACAGGCTGAGGGAGTGGAGTGACAGCAATCTTCAATTCCAACTTAATAATCAACCAAAGACACTTTCTTCAGACCCATGGTTGGAAGTTTGGCAAAATAACTGCAAGCACTGCTTCCACTGCAAAATAACAGCTTATAGTGAATGAGTGAGGCATGATATCCTGGGCAGATGCTCCAGTATTCGCTGTGGTGTTCGCTGTGCCAACTAGTGGTGGGGTATCTGAAGCTGACTCAGAACCCAAATTTTAGCTCTCAACTCAAAGCAAAAAATTGTCCAATCTCGAAAAATTTGTTTGTTGGGACATTCATAAGTCAAGGTAACATTTTATATGTGAATTGCCCCAGTGGCTTGGCAGGCGCTGGGCGTACTGTACGTGATGCATGGGAGCCGCAAGTAATGGAGCTGCAGGCAACGGATCCGTGAATGGCAGCTCCGAGCCCAACGGAATCTGTAACAGCTCTGGAACATCCCGAAGAACCGCCTCCAAGGCGCTCGATCCCAACTACTTCCTCCACGTATCTGAAGTGCCAGACATGCACCCCCACACGCCCATGAGGCGAGCAATACCTTCCACACAAGCAGCATCTGCTGGGTTCATATTGTCTCAGGGCGTTCTGTCACGGTGGGGTACGCCGGTGAGTTTTAAAACAGGACCCAAAAGCAGATGCAGAAGGATGTATTGCCGGTTTGAACAAAAAAAAAAACCCAAGCCTTTATTTTGGCTGAAAACAAAAGCACACATGAAACTATGAAAAAACTAAGAAAAACACTATGAAAAACTGTGAAATACTATGAAAGCTATTTAATACTATGATTACTGTGTTGAAAATTACAGATGACCTGACAATGAGTGAACAGAAACACGCAGACTAAATACACACAAGGGGTAATCAGGGCACGTGAGAACACAGGAGGAAACAGCTGACACACCTAAACCTAATGATGCTACAGAGAAAGTCCCAATGAAGAAGAACAGATCAGACTCTTTCAAAATAAAATAGGAAACATGGAGACGTAGACATGACAACACAAGCTTTACAATACACAGCCCTAAAACACATGACAGATAAGAAACACAATACAAAACCAAGAAGACATAATAATCATGCCTAACTTTAAACCCCAAATAAGAATGAAACAAGAGCTATAATGACAAACCTAACATAAGAAACTCAAAAAATACAGAATAAAACTCAAAATGCTGGGTAAGAGACTCCGCCCATGACAGTATCTGCAGAGGGTCAGGCAAGTCCTAAGGAATCTGTGTTCTCATACTGATCTCCCACTAGGAGCTCAGTCTGAGTAGAGTTCTCTTTTTTCTCCTTCATGCCCCATAGTTCTGACCTGTCTCCCCAATGTGATGTTTGTGTAATGTATGTATGGTTGGAAGGGGTCCAATCTAACTGCAGGCAATCACAAGTGACAAATAAAGGCTTCAGCATCATTATCATTTAGCGATACTGATTCTGTTATTGATATCACTTATCATTTAGATTCCTTATCGATTGTCTAATGAATTCTCATTGGGTTCTCACTAGCTCTGCTTTGGGAATTACAACTATCACTAAACAAAATAGACATTACATTTGTGCAATTTAATTGCATGTCGTGTGGTCACATGTTTGTGCATGTTGGATATATTTCCTCTCTTTGTTGTAATCAGTGTTGGGTCATTCCTTAAAAAAATAATGTTTTACACATATTACACACAACACGTTTAATAAAAGTGAGTTTCTTAATTACTCCATGGAGAAAATAATTTATTATACTGCTCATAACATGTAACATAACATTTTATTCATTATTACCATTTAACAATATAAACCTGAGGCTACAGTCCCACACACCGACACAAATCTCTATCCCTATCATATATGTGAGGACACACATATGTTATCTTGTTATTTAGGTAATTTAGGTAACACAAAGCCAACAACACAAAACAAAGATAGAAACCAGCAAAAAAACACTTTAAAACAAAAATCACAGCGATGCTACTGTAGAATCATGAACAGGTAGAAACAACGGCTTCGATCTGACTGCTCATCATTTTGTTATCTGTTGGCTTCACAGCAAATAATGACTCTCTGACCACAGTCTGCTCAGATTGGCATTCACTCAGCTTTAGCATCACTCTGGGATTTTGGATAAGTTGGCTAGGTTTTGGCTAAGCAATAAAAATAAAAGTGATGTCCATATCCACGCTGGATACTGCCCTGCTATCTTCCTCCTCTGACATCTGAAATCAGCTAATTGTGAAAAGTGCAAGAACTGATAAGCGGTATCAGTAGGCAAGCAGACTAACGATTTGGACTACTAGGAACTAGTTCTGGTAGAGAACCGGTTCCCATTCCTACTTTTGACAGGACTGCTAGACCTCAGTGTGGTCAAGTCAAGTCAAGTCAGTCAAGTCAAATGGCTTTAATGTCATTTCAACCATGTGCAGTAGTACAGTACACAGTGAAACGAGAGAGCGTTCTACCAGGACAATGGATCTACATATAACAGACAATCAACACAGGATAAAATAAAGTGCAAATGTGCATAAATTGCAAAAAAACAAAACAAAAGAAAACACCGCAACACCAGACAGACCAGAGTGATACTGACACAAGACAGTACAAACACAACAGTGCCATAAAAATGTGCTACAATGACAGTGGGTTGTGCAAAAGGATGGACCATTGTGCAAAAAGTAGTGAGATGTATGAAGGTATGTGTTTATGTCAGTCTGGCAATGATGGCTCAAATGCTCTGGTATGGGGTTAAAACGATGCCAGCTCAAAATGAAACTGAAAAAAAAAAAAAAACATTAAAAAACTGAAAAATAATATTGTAACTGAAATAAATGTACTGAAAATTTGTGTATTGAAAGTGAAAAAAATTCATTGAAATTCTAAATATAGACATTAAAACAATCACGTTTTCACGCTTACATCTTTATCATTATAGCGATAGATTCTAACAGACACGGCGAGCTCCAGGGATTGGGCTTTGCTAAGCCATGTTTCAGCAGGTATTCAGTTTCCTGTTTCATTAGTGAGTGCTTTATGGGATTAGCACCATAAGGGTGCTGCTTGATGGGCTTTTCATTTTGGATATCATGTTCCAGCACCATAGTGTGTGTTGGCACGTCACCAAATAAACAGATGTTCTCATTAGTCAGAGCACTTAGGTCCTCTTGTTGCTCTGGGGACAAGTGGCTGAGCTGGCTCTGCAATGACTTTAACCTCCCTGTGTTTGACAGACATGGCCTAGAACAGGTGGGATAACTCACTTACCTTCATACCTCCCACTTCTAGGTGGAGAAAAATTTCTCTTTCAGAGCTTTGAGTAGTCCACGAGGCGAATGGCCAAATGCTAGTTCAGAAGGACTGAAACCGAGTGACTCCTGCACAGCTTCATGAGCAGCAAATGACACAAATGGGATCCCCTCATCCCAGCTCTTTTCAGCCTCTAGGCAGTACTTACGCAGCATTGACTTAAGGGTCTGATGCCATCGTGCATCTTGGGACTCTGGATGGTAAGCAGAGGATACAACATATTTAACATTCAGGGTTTTAGCTACTGCTACTGTTTGAACAACTTGGACTGGAAGTTTGAACCTTGATCAGTTTGTATGATCCAAAGACAAAAAAGAATTTTGTCAACACCCTAACAACAGACTTTACTGTAGTTTTATGTAATGGAATGACCTCAGAGAAAAGTGTGGCAGCACACATGACGGTGAGGAGATACTGATTTCCTGCCTTTTTTCTCTGTAGTGGTCCAACACAGTCTACAACGATATGGTCAAATGGCTGATCTACTACAGAAATGGGGCACAATGGAGCAGGGGTATCATCTGATTCGACTTACCAGCAATCTGGCACACATGACAACTGTTACAAAACTTTTAGACGTCACGCTTCATACCAGGCCAAAAAAAAAAGACTTTAACAAAAGCTGGTATGTTTTTGTGATATCTAAGTGTCCAGACCACTGGCTTTCATGAGCAAGCGACAGGATCTTTTGTCTATACATGTTGGGTACAACAATCAGCTTAACTTTACTCCAGTCTGCACTTTCTGCACCTGATGGATAACACCGACACATTAACACATCCTGTTCAATAAAATAGGCTTGTTGTTCTTTGCTGGCTTGATCAGCACTTACTGCACGCTTGAAACAATTCCGTAATGTTTCATCAGCTAGCTTTGAGCTGACAGCAAGTGTTCTATGGTCAGCGGAAGTGATGTTTTTTTTTAGGATGGATCAGACTTCTCAGGGTTTGAGGGTGACAGAACATTGTTTCCTTCAGTTTGTACATTACTCTCCTCGGAAAATGAGGACATCAACACAGAATCAGAGAGTGTAATGTCAGCATCCTTACGTGCTTGTGCACAGGTAACCGCACAGGCTGGTTACAGCCCAGGGTTCACAGAAACGTCTTTTAGATCTGAGGGGTCAGCTATCAGTGATACCAAGCCATCAAAAATGAAAGGGTCAAAACAAGGGTCCGGCACCTTACCACCACAACCAAGGACCTCATTGTGGGACTCTGCTTTCACAAAAGCAACACCTTTGGGCTGTTGGGAATTTGACTGCATTTTCCGTTTTAAGGCTAAACAGTCAGCGATGACATGTCCAGGTTTGTGACAAAAAAAACATTCACGATTCTCCTTTGAACCAGAGGTTTTAGCCATCTGGGGCTGTTCCACAGAGCCAACACAGGCTTCTTGTTGACAATAAATGATGACTTATTGGCGAGCACATACTCATCAGCAAGAACAGCAGCGGATGCAAGAGTGGAAACTTTCTGTTCATTTAAATACAGAACTACATGTTTGGGAAAGCACTTTTTAGTCTTCCAGCAACACTAACTCACACAGGGAGTCACACTCGTTGGCTTTTAACGCAAGAAACCATTGTCAAAGAGGATTCCCTTTTCTCTGGCAAACTCCACATAAGTTTGATTTTTGAAGTTTCCTCTGTCCAATTCATAAGCTTGCAAGACAGCTGCTTTAACACTCAAATAATTTAGGCTTTCATTTAAAGAAAGTGCGGCCACCACCTCTTGAGCTTTGCCAGACGATTTGCACTGCAACAAAAGGGGTCAAATATTGCTAGGCCACTGCAAAGCACCAGCAATGTGTTCAAATGCTACAAAGTATGAATCAACTTCAGCTTCCCTAAAAGCAGGCACTAAAGAAATACACTTACTGACATCAAATGCAGTAGAAGATGTGGAGGTGGAACCTAGTGAGTCAGCACAGGCAGATGAGGCTGGGACTCCAGCTCAAGCAGCCTCACTGCTTTGTCTGTCTCTATCTCCAGCCTTCTTATTTCAAGCTCTAGCTGAGCTCATCTGGTCTGGGCCTTCTCTTCCAAATGAAGATGGACCAACCACACCTTTAGCTGAACTCCATCCCTGCCTTCTACACGCCCAGAGGAGAGTGGATCATAGCAACAAAGCATGTGTGGCATCTTCCCCCGCTCATCCCCCTCATCATCCACACTGGAACCATCCTTATGGTCCTCCTAAGCAAGGCGGCTTGTCTTGGCACAACAAATTAGGTGCTTGAATCAAGCCAGCTTCCACCAACTTATATACCACTAGGACTTTTAACTCACTTTTACAGACTGTGTTTGAGCCCTGAAGCTTAAAGTGGTCAACAATTTGCAGCAAATCACACATGCGACACCTATTATAGAGCTCAATAGATGGGGCTTCTCAAAAGCGCTGTAAACAAAAAACAACCAACATAGCTCTTAACGTCTAACGAAAAAGGCTACCCTAAAACAAATACTTGTATTGTATTTGAACAAATACTCCCATGAACAGGGACTCCCTTTGCGGGATCCTGGACGAGCCCCCACTTATGTTACGAACCGGCTCTGCTAGGTGACAGCAACATAAACGAGGGGAATCAGTTTAGGGTTTATTATTAAGGGTTTATTACAAAAACAACTCAAGGACTGAAAATTGATAGCATCGCTTAGAGCAAACCACTAGGCAATTAACCAACACAAAACAACTTTCTCACATATGGGTACAAATTAGGACTAGCTTCATGGGCAGGAACACGATTGAAAGCTATTTTGGCAAAGTTCTACACCTTAAACAAAGTTTAACAAGCAGAATATGAAGACAGAAGCTTATGGGACACACAGCACATTAAGTGCAAAGCAGCGTCCACTGAATAAAAGTTTTTCAGCCTTTTGTAGTCACAGGTGAGTAGAATCAGTCACTCATTGGTCCCTGGAGCACCACAGGTGACCATGTCAGTGTATATAGTACCATCACCACTCTCATGTGCTGTGTGTTTCCTCCGTGTTCCTTGTCATCCTCACATCTAGTTTCTAGCTTCCCAGTGTCTTAGTTCCACGATATTAGTTTCTAGTTTTCTGCTTTTGGATTTTTGTTTCTTGTATGTTTTTGTTACAGTGCAATAAAGCTGCCTATTTGAATTCATCCTTTTGTGTCTGCAAGTCCTACGCTTGTGTTCTACATCCTGCCTGCCAAATAGCATAAGACATCAGCTTTCCTGTCGCATACAAATGACATCATGGTCACGTTGCTGTAGTTACCCCATGGACATCAGGTGGTACTTGATGGTAATGGAAACCGAGTCGAGTCAAGTCATACCGCTTCAAGTCATGTCAAGCTGATCTGAGTCAGTACTGATAGAAAAAGTGCTTTTAAGAGCTCATCGTACCATATCACCCTGATAGAGCACTTTGCACTTTCTTTTCACTTACCTTTTTTTCCACTCACTACACACCACTCAACATTAATCATTAATTATAATTATATTATTCCACACTGTGTCTCTTGTCCTAGCTCCTCACTCCTAATCAGTCCTGGTAGATTTCTGTGCTCTGTGAGTCTGGGTCTGCTGGAGGTTCCTTCCTGTTCATTCCGTTATGGGCTTTCTCTGTTTTCTCTTGATCATTTTAGGGTCTTTACCTTACAATACAAAGCTCTTTGAGGCAAGTGTGGTTGTGACTTGGTTCTATACGAGTAAAATTGAATTGAATACATTTCCTCTATCAGCCATATGCTCCTGTTGACTGATGGCTATATTCTGACTTCTAATGGAAAATCAGCATGTCTTCTTGTTGCTGTTGCTGAACAATGTGCAGTATAGACATGGTGTACAGGTGTCATACTTTATCTAGAACTGGGAACATTTTCATCTCTTTGTTCCCCTGCCACACATTGAGGTAGCGTACAAAATATCACCATATTTGATGAGCACTGATAACATGCCCCCCACACTTAGTCTGGTCTACACAGTGTGTTTACTTTTAAACAATAAGTGGATGAATATTGCAGAAAGAGACCCACATAGCTGTTTGGTGAAATGCCTCAGGGTTCTCTTAGCGCAACATTGTACGTGTTGTGACAGTGACACGCACGTCACTCAACTCTACTCACACCATTCAGCTGCACCAGTAATGCATTCTTCCACAATTTGATCTTCCAGAAAATGCGGTGCAACTCCCTTTCTCTAGGGGGCAGCCTTGTAACTGGAAATACATGAGAAGGATCAACCATCCCTTTAGTTTGTGTTGTCTCTTTCTGTTGCTTTTGTTACACACACTCACACTGTCTCTCTCACTCTCAGTCTCTTATACACATACACACATGCACATGCCATCATGATAACAAAAGATTTATAAATATGTGTGGAGGAGCATGGGTGTGTATGTCTCTCAGTGATTGGGTCCAGCCTGTTTGATTTCTCAGTGTGGATTGGATAATCTCCTAATCTGATAATGACCCACTGTGGGGATTTAGTGATTAAAGTTCCGAGGCAAATGGTCGTTGCCATGGCAAAAGAAGAAAATAAATCTCTATGTGATGAAAATGCACAAAACAGAACTGTCACATGTAATGTTGCATGCAAATTACACATACGCATGTGTGGTAAAAATGTATTGTCAAAATGAATTCTCTTTCTTTTTCATGGGGGTTAAAGTGATTCGCATCCAGAATCAGTTTAACCCCCATGAAAAAGAAAGAGCATTCATGCTTAACAGAGTCTTGGAAAAGTTGCTCCAAGAACAATAAGCACTTCTGGATCTCTTGTTTACAGCCTACATGACTCTCTTTTATTCTTCATCTCACCAGCAGTTAACAGACAGACTGCGCAAATCAAATAGTTTGACTTTTTAATGGAAGACAAGAATGCTGACATATAGAATGTGCAAAAATTATAAATCAAAGGTATAAAAGTTTGCTTTAAAATTTGTTTTTAAATAAGGTAATGGAAAAAAAAAACAGGAAGTGTGATTTTAACATTAAACTCACCAAACAGACAAAAGCCATTCACAGCATGCTACTTTTAGTCCAGTGGCTCAAAGCACCCTTAAGTTCTTCAAAGCATCTTCCAAAGATGCTTTGAAGATCTGTTAAGCTGCTCTAGGAATTAGATTAAAACATGCAGGATTTCACGTGTTATGCAATTCAGCTGCTGATCAAAGTGAACAAGTCACCCAAATTAAAATCTCATTGAAAGAATCTGGGTGGATTACCCAAAATATTGCTTTGCCATTTCAGAAATATGCAAAAAAAACAAAACAACAACAACAAAAAAAACAATGAAACATGGATATGAGAGGAAAGGAGATACTGACAAATGTAAGACTCCAGAGCAGGCAAGTCATTTCCCAGGGAAGATAGAGACAACAGCCAACAACATTTTTCTACAGACACAAGCTGCAGTTCCCCTTATCTTCCAAACTGGAGGAAGGGCAGGGGTACTGTGCTGCACTCCATATGTTCATGTAAAATTTTCAACACTTTTGACACAGTTGTGTATTACCAATCAAAGGGCATTTTAGCAACAGTTTAAACTAACCACAAGGGCCCTCTTATAAGATGCTTTTAAAAAGTTTACTGTGAAATCATGCGAGTGCTGCGCAGTGGGAGCTCCAGCTGATCGTAGTCTTCCGGCTGTGGGCTCCTAAAGACTGGCCTTATCTAGACACTGGCAGGATTTCTGTTTTGATCTCATGGGTATCTGTCACGGTCTGCGAAGGGCAGACCGAGTGTGGTAGTGAGAGGATCCAGGCGCAGACAGACGAGGAAACAGTAGTGGACTTGAAACAAAAGCGAGCCTTTATTTTG
>VUQR01035637.1:15899-26585 GCA_015108515.1 Hemichromis elongatus
GGGGGGACGGCCCCCCCCCCCCCCCCCCCCCCAACGACCAGGTTCTGTGTCTGACCTCTACTAATGTGAGGAAAACTCTTCTCAGACTTAACCCACGGAAAGCTGTTGGTCCAAATAACATTCCTGGGAGACTGCTCAGGGAATGTGTAGACCAGCTGACAGATGTCCTCACTGATATCTTCAACCTCTCCTTGAGCACTGCTGTTGTCTCAACGTGCCTCAAGGCCACCACCATCGTTCCCGTGCCAAAGAAGTCCCCAGTGTCCTGCCTCACTGACTACCATCCCGTACCGACCTATCATGATGAAATGCTTCGAGAGGCTCGTCATGAGGCACATTAAGACCCTGCTGCTACCCACACTGGACCCACTGCAGTTTGTCTATCGCATCAACTGGTCAACAGATGACGCCATCACTAACACTGTACATCTAACCCTCACCCACCCAGACAATAAGGACACATTTGTATGAATGCTGTTCATAGACTTCAGTTCAGCATTCAACACAATCATCCCTCAGCACCTTATTGGAAAACTGAGCCTGCTGGGCCTGAACACCTCCCTCTGCAACTGGATCCTGGACTTTTTGACTGAGAGACCTCAGACAGTCTAGATTGGCAACAGCATCTCCAACACCGCCACACTGAGCACTGGAGCCCCTCAGGGCTGTGTGCTCTGAGGGGCTCCAGTTTTAAAGAAGAACGCAAACACAATGGAACTCTAAATTCTTTGATCAGTTCCAAAGAAATTAGATAATTTAATCTTAAAAAAATACTGTTTCACACTAGATTCACACTGTGTGTGGGAAACCACCGCACAAAGAGACAAACCACTGTGTTTATGTATCCTCAGTACTTTCAAATGTAAACAAAGGTGTGTGCTCTACACATCGCTGCCATATTCACTCAGCTGTGTCGCTCATGCTCCCAGGCAAAAATTAAATACAACAGAAAATGTAAAAAGCAACAAGAGTGAAATGGGGGCAGTGAGGCTCATTTATGACTCACATGTGTAACTTTACAACAAATGGGATGTTTTATTGAAGTATCCAGTGTGTTTACAACAATGTTTTCCACCCTGTTGGAGCTACGACACATAATTAGAGCAGCTAGTTGTACTGCCCTCTAGTGGAAGAGAATGTAATGGTTCTGTCCGGTACTCACACTGATCACTTAAAGTACTATACAGGTGGAACCAAATAATCCTCCACGACACACCTGATCATTTCTCATTGGGAAACACTGGTTTACACCGTGTGCAGCGTGGAAGTGGAGTCAGTGATGAGGGTCTGTTACTTGCCTCTGTTACTGCTTAAATCAGACATTTTCCACTGTGCTCACTGGGACAGGACTGTGTCTCTATGTGCTGGGACTGTGAAGCCTTGCCTGGTGCAGGCTCTAAACGATGAGATGCTTCCCATTTGGAGACAAATCTCAGGTTGGCTACCAATGCAGTCAAGTATTAGCCAAGCTTACATCTGTGCTCCCAAAGCCTGTCTCTGGAGTCAGTACAAGACCTCAGGGTTTGGTAAGGGCCTGGAAAGCCTCCAGCTTCTTTAATCCCAACAACTGGAAAACATCACAAACCTTGTCCTGGCTCTAGACAACTCACTGGTTTAACAGTTTTGAACTGTTTTTACCACATCTCCGCTGTCATTGTAATAATGTTATGTTTTATTTAATTGAAAAACTGATGAATTAAACAGTAAGGTTCTTTTTTTATATCAGTATCCTGAACCAGGTACTGTAAACCTGAATTTATAATCCCATGTGAGTCCACGTGACAGTCAGACTGGGCTACGATCATTTTTTTAAAGCTAAACTAAAAAATCTGAATCATTTACCAGCATGTAGTCTGAACCAGATTCAGAGAGCACGTTCTCCATCAGGGTCAATAAGCACACTCTCTCATCTGTCCTTTTAAACAATATGATATGGATCCGCACCAGATTCATCTGCTCATCAGCTGGTTTCAGTAAATTTAGCTCGGTAGTGTTCATGTCATTTTGTTAATGGGCAGATATTAGTGTATTTAGTATGCACAGTAACAAGAAGTCAGAACACTAAGAGGAAAATGTAAAGTAGCAGCACAGCAGGAAAGATCATTAGCAAGCCTGTCATTGTTTTGTTCTCAGAGGCGCTTTAGTGTTAGTAACGCACATTTACAAAGTTTACCACACATTGAAGCAAAGCAGGCTGCAGTCTGTTTCACACACAAAGCAACTGTGTGTGTGTCTGCGTTTGGTTTGAAAAAGAAATACAGTGTGATGTGTGCTTGGAGTCTGTGAATAGCCTTCTTACAGAGGCCTATATTTAGCACGTGCTTGTGCTGTATGGATTTGTGTCCATAAGCTTCTCATCTCTTCATCAGTTGGTACTCCCCATGTCTGCGTGGCAGCTGCGGTGCATCATGAATGGAAACATGCGGAGCATATGTTAACAACCACGCGCTAACATCCAGGCTTTTGCACCACATCACAAACATGCTTCAAAGGCTCAAAGTGCCTCTTGGATTTGCCAGGTAAGTTTTCAGCTATTTTAGCTGCTCAGCCTGAAGCTACTCACAAATATCTCAGCACCCAACGCTCCAAGGAATGTTCCTATGAATGTTACTGGTATTTATCATTTGTGTCAAAGCTTTTGTCGCTTGGACCTACTGCAGCCTCAGGCTGGTGTCATTCAGCAACACTTTATAATACAACACACAAATAACGGCGCGATTACTGACCAGTCACCACGCATTTCTTTATTCGTGTAGGGTGTGAGTTTCAACTAAAATGACTTATATGAGAAAAATGTTTATGTATGTTTGAATTCAAAAGGGCCTTTGGAGAATTTGCAAATGATACTGTGAGGATCTACATCTAATAATAATTTCAGGGAAGTTTAAAGGGAAGAACCTTAAAAAATGTAATTAGTGTATTTCTTGTTTTCAAACCTCCAGTTGTTACACCTCAAATCGATACAACTTTCACACCAAATTAAATCATAAAGAAGCCACAAAATGTACGCTGGAGTGATCCCACATTTATGAATTTAGTGTAACGCAACGGTGACTTCAGACACAGGCGGGTTCGGCAGGTTTCTGCGGTGTCTTTGTTCTGGCTGGGATCAGTGTGGGACTGCTTTCTTTTGCTTTGAACAAACAGCTCAGTTACACTGACCACTGTTGACAGTGTGTTACATGTTTTACATTCACTTTGGCTTCTAACTTCTGAGTGTTGTATCTTTAAGTGTTGTCACCTGCATTTCATTAATTGATTTACTCTTTGCATTAATTCATTGTAGGGATCTCGGTAAAAGGACGAGGCTGTAAGTAAAGAGAACTCCCTATAGCAGCGCTGAGCTGAGACGGCACTGTGGTTGCTTCTTTTTGCTTCACTCTTTCTTGCATTTTCGTGACAACATTTATCAAAATAAAGCAAAAATGAAGAATCATTGTTTGAGTAGTGGACAGCACAGAAGGTCTGAATGATGAATGAGTAATGGATGTCATCTAGGGATTAAATTGCAGTTTCTAAATGGAGAGTAGGGCACTTCTGCATTAATGTGTTTAAAGGCTTGTAAGCCCCCCCTTCTCTTTGGCGCAACAAGAACTTGTTAGTTTGATGCCCAAGGTCGCCTTAAAGAACCTGTGTTTTAAACAAATGCAAGTTTGGACAGAATCTATGGAAAGACTAACGTGGCCAAACACCATTAAACAGCGTTAGCAGCAGAGTAGCACAAACACCCACAGAGAAGGGAAACAGACAGATTGCGTTGAATGGAGCTGTTCCCAGCAACAAATACAGCCGCTGCACTGCCACAGGGAGAGAAACATGACAGGTAGGGCGAGAAATGTGTGAGAAACAAACCACCGAATCCGTTCCAGCCTCGGAGGGTTTTTCTTTTTTTCATTTTCCGCCGACTTTAGTTATGTAAGAGATTAAACGTGTGGCTGAAGGTGGAGATGTTTGGAGCGCTCAGGCTGCTTCGCTGGAATTAGTGCCTGTGCACCATCATGTGGCTGCTGGCTGAAGGCTGAAAGCTGCGACCGAGCCTCCGCCTGTCTCACCGGAGAACCGGGCTCCATGTCAAAATGCCAACGTTTTCAGTCATGTACAAAGGAGCGGTGATCATCAGCAGGTAAAGGCGAGCGGCTGTGTGCAGGTGATACGACGATGGTCGCGTGCTGGCAGCGCGCGCCTTCTCGGGCTTTTTCTGGGAACCGTGACGCTGGCTGTCGGTCTGTAACACACGGGCATGGATCTGCTTCGTGTTTCCCTCTGAGCTCTTCTTCTTGCCTTTCTCTGAGGCTTATCGATAGGTTCTAGTTTTCCGGCTGAAACGATGCAGTGATCTTTCTTGCATGCGCTGCAAACGGATGAGCTCCGCATCGGAGACCAAGTGCTGTCCCAAGTTTCCTTTGAAAAGAGGCTCTATGAGGCACTTCGTCAGGTATCGCGAACACTTTGGGAGCAATAGCTGGTTCCATTGTGGGCATTTAATGTTGAATCAGTGCTTTTACTGTGTGTGGCTCATTGATTCTGCTCCAAGAATGAATTGATCACTCATTTGTTGATCCATGTTTTACCAAAGTTAGAACATTTGCTGATAGACTGTTAGAAGCTTGTCTCATCTACATTTTAGCCATTTGGGTAAATGATGCAGTCAGCAGGGTGGTGCTGCTTCAGGGAAGGGTGCACTTCTGTTTACAGGATTTTTCACATGCTACAAGTTATACTTGTGTGATGTGTGTCTGACGACACTGAATGGCACCAAGCTTCAGCGAGTGTATTTGTGATCCGTTCATGTCCACAGACTGTATGAACCTGGATTCTTTTCAAAGGCCAAAAGGGGTTAATGGCTGTAGTGGCAAAAAGACTTTAAGTCCTGTAGTATTACATGGGAAAACAAGTGTGTGGTTTCATAGCTAGATCCACCCTCACTGCCATATCCAGGCTGTAAACAGTCAGTGAGTTCACATTAGCCTCATCCAGCTTTTATGTTGTCTGTTGTCATACCCATGGGTTTAACTTTTGCCACTGTATTGGTCTGAATGTGCTATAACTCAGTGAACTCAATGTTTTTATGACAATATGCTAATTACCCAGCAAACAGCAGACCTGAGGGGTTGTGGGTGGGGGCTTTGTTGCAGTTCAGTAGCAGGTAATGACTGATCAGCTGGTGCTGGTTCTGAGGTTTAATGCGTTTTGTTGTGGATTTTACCAGCTGCATTCTAACACTTAAATGAAGATATGTGAACCATCGTGGCTGCTTTCAGATTCCTGGCCAACGGGACCTTTGTACAACCCCAATTCCAAAAAAGTTGGGATGTTGTGTAAAAACACATTTTATTCACATAGAACACGGAGAAAGCATCCAATGTTTTATACTGAAAAAATTTACTACAGTCCCAATCAAAAGTTTAAGACCACTTGAACAAAGACAAAAACTCATATATATAACAAGAAGAAATGAGAGTGAGACAAAACATTTTTTTAACCACACAATTTATTGAACACAACGCTTAAACTGAAACCAGCTGTTTTACAGCTGATCAAAAGTTTAGGACCACACCTCCAAACAAACCTGTAAACCAAACATGAACTCAGTCCTGAGCAGCTCCACCGTTATTGTTGATCACTTCAAAGAATTCACTGCAGCATGCTTGATGTGAATATTTCAATGAGGTGAATGGGAACGTTTCTCCCACTGTGGCGCGTAGAAAACATCTCAGGTGGGATCTGCTTGTCATGCTAGTAACGCTGGAAACCATCAGGCCATCAAGGTTCCATTTGTTCTCATCAGAGAATAAAACTTTCTTCCACCTTTCAGTGTCCCACGTGTGGTCCAAACAGTCAGTTCTGTGGTGTTCAAGGAGACGAGGCCTTTGAAGACTGTTTTTGTTTTTGCAGCCCTTCATTCTCAGAGGCCGTCTGATGGTTATGGGGCTGAGCTCGGGACCGGTAACGGCCTTTACTCAGGTCAAGGATTGTCCAGTGTCCTGATGGACAGCCAACTGGATCCTCCGGCTCAGTGCTGGGGACACTTTTGTGGGTCTTCACTTCACTTTTTGTTCAGTAACCCTCAGGATCATTTAAGAAATTTCAAATGACCGTCTTACTGCGTCCCACCTCAGCAGTGATGGCGCGCTGTCAGAGACCCCATTTATGCAGTTCATCAACCTGGCCACATTCAAAAGGGAACGTTTATAGGGAACGTCATAACATTGTGACTACCTGACACAAAATGACAACGAATCCACACTTGTGCACAGGTTTGACCTTTTAAAGGCATGTGGTCCTAAACTTTTCATCAGCTGTAAAACAACATGTTTCAGTTCAAGTGTTATTTTCAATAAATTGCATGTTCAAAACAATGTTTTGTCTCACTCCCATTTTTTATTGTTGTATGTTGAAGCTCAACTTGGAACCTTGTTAACATCCAACCATGCAAAAAATGTTTTTGCCATTTTTGAAGTGGTCTTAAACGTGTGATTGGGACTGAATTTCGTGAAAATGGCATCAACATCTTTCAAAAACATTGGGTCAGGGAACAAAAACCTGGCAAAGTAAGTGGTACTCAGAAGAAACAGCTGGAGTAACATGTAGCAGCTAATCAGGGAAACCAGTCAGGAACTCAACCGGGTATAAAAAGAGTGTCGTAGAGAGGCAGAGGTTCCTGAGCAAACCGTAAACAAGCTGTGGTGCAGTTTCTTTGTTTTTTCTGTTCCTGTGACCTTTGGCCCTTCAAGCAGCACTGCATTAAAAACAGGCATGATTGTGTGGTGGAAGTCGATGCATGGTGTCAGGAACACTTCCTGTGTGGGAACACAGCTCGCCATGCTGTCCACACATGCAGTTTAAAGCTCCACCTGCCAAAGAAGAAGCCATATGTGAACATGGTCAATGATTCTGTGGACCAAAGCTCATTTAAAACGGACTGTAGCAAAGTGGAAAACCAGTCTCTGGTCCAAGGAATACAAATCCAAAATCCTTTTTGAAAAAGGTGGCTGTAGTGTTTCCAGTAGGAGAAACGTTCCGTCACTCATCCAAATGCAGGTTTCACCAACCTCAGTGGTGCTAGCTTTCTAAAAACTGAAGCTAGCACCACTGACAAACAGTGGGCTGTGAGGTCAGTTTCTTAATCATAAATATGCAAATTGTCATGACGACTGATCAAAAACAACCCAATGCAGTAAAATGAATCAAACATCACAAAAATCAAGCGTGAATTCAGTTGTTCTCTGAGACTTTCTTTATCCATCCTTAACAGATGTTGTTAAAATATCCAGCTCCTCTTTGTGTTATCAGCCAGTTAGCAGGCTGGGCTATCAGAATACCATCTACACAACTGGAAGCTTGAGCACTCTGTACACTTGTGCAGAGCTGCATTCTCTTGCTCAGCGGCATTCACAAAGCCTGTGTTTCTTTTGAAGTTTAGAGTGTCCTCAGCCTCATTGTTTTTACTGATAGCAGTGGTCAACCCTCTGCAGCTTAAAATATTGATAGTGCTTCTTGTCATTTGGGTGTAGACAGGAAGGGAACTGCAAACATTGTTCCACATACCAAAACAGTGGCATTTCCAGTTTGCTCATTTGTACTATTCTACATTGTCTTTTGTAGTGTCTAATGAGGGAAGCAGAGGGATGCCTTGCAAGTGTTACATGAGGATTAGTAATGAAGAAAAAGGGGAAAGCTGCAGTGTGCAGTCCTCTTGTGCAGCATTATTGCATAAGACTAACAACATGTGTGCCAGCCCTATCTTACAGAGATTATTGCTCAGTGTGGGAGATCTTACCAAGATGCTCTTGAGTTACCCAATGCTGCTGTCTCATTTCTGCTTCCTCTGCTACTGTCAGAGCTTTATTGGGTCTTGTGTTCAAACAGCAGTGTGAGAAAAATACACTTTTGTGTTAATAACTTGTGAAAGCTTTTTGACAGTAACATGTATAGCAGACTCTCATTTGTACAACTAAGTATCTACAGTCCACATTCAGACACCCTCCTTGACTGGTGTGTAGAGACCTGGTCTCAGGCCTAGTCACTGTGTAGCTGTGCAGCCTGTGAAATCAAATAGTTAATTTTGTTTGGTTTTTTTCTTATTTTTGTCATCTTTTTCTCTCTCGCTCTCCTTCCCTTCTCTGCTTCCTGATTCCTTTTTATCCATTCACCTCTAAAAGGACACTAATGGGTCCATACGGAGTAGACCGGGCTGTTCATTCCATGGAGTTTACAGACTGTGAGAATGGCCTAGGTAAGTCTGTTCTTACTCTTGTCCCCACAAGTAACACACCTCAGCACACTCGACTACTCTCCTTTGTGGTTGCAGAGGTCATATGTCTTCATTTAGCTGCTTGTATTTGTTGCTCTGGCTCTTTAACTTCAATAAGATGCTCAACTTAAGTTCCTGCAAACCAAAGTTCTTTCATTTTTTCACTCACACGTGTCTGACTGCTGACACAGCTCATGTTTGTCTGACTTTGGGAGACATTCAAATAGTGATTACTCAAAAAGTAGCTAGTACTCTGTACTGTAACATATTTAATAAATCAAATAAAAAATGTCCATGAAGTGACATTGACTTTAGTGATCCATTACTTTGTGGACAAAGCACGGTTTCCACAACACATTAAAAGAAAACAGAGATTTCAAAAGTTCCATACATTGCAAACAAAGACTTACCAATCTGAGTCAACACCTAGACCACTTGGACGAGAACAGGAAGACAACAACACCTGAAAAACCTGAAAACAATGTGCTAGCCAAACGACTAAATTGTGCCATTTCTCTACAACAGCTGCAAATAGTGGATCTTATCACAGCCATGGAAACAGTGAGTGTTAAGGATTAACAAATTAACACAACCTAAATTCCTCAGACTAACCTCACAATAAAAGAAGCCCCTCACATCCCTGAGTGAAGACCAGAACATCACCATATTACCGGCTGACGCGGGGGCGTGCACTGGTGTTCTAAACTTAACTGATTATTACACCAAGATTCTTACACTCCTCAGTGACAACAACCTATGAAGCCTTAAGGTGAGACGCCACAAACAACTACAGTCATCAACTGCTTAAAAAACAAGTTCAAAGTAAAAAGACATTGGCATTGACATGATTGGCCTCCACACCAGCGTTTGTACCCAGGGAATGCTATGCCCCGTACATATGGACTGCCAAAGATCAACAGAGAAGTTGGAGCCAGGTGAAACCACAGTGTCCTCCAATGTGGTCTCTCTTTTCATGTGTATTTCTTACAACCGAGGCGGTGGAGACTGTCAGTACACGGTTACAGCCAGACAGCTTCATAGAAAACAGAATCAGCTTCACTCTGCCGTACCACCATATACAACAAGGGTTTTCTACAATACGAATGTGCCCTGGCCTCCCTGGTGTCACCCATTGTAACCTTTATAAGGAGGAAGTGTAAAGTAAAGCTTTTGGTTCTTTCAAAGGAACAGCACCAAAAACCGACACAGATGTGTGGATGACACCTGGGTCCAAATCAAAACCTAAGAAGTAGAAGAAGAATAGTTTGCTGTTTCTGGACTGTGCTGTACGCATTGAGGAGAATGGAAAGCTCAACAATGTCCACACACACAGACTAATACCTGCTCTGGACCACAGCGGGCAGAAGAGAAAGAATAGGAACACACACGTGTATAGAAAGCTCTTAAAACACGTGGTTATCCAATGGGACCTTTGTCAAATCCACAAAGATGCACAGGACAGACACCAGCTAGAGAAACAGAATGACCAATGGAACAATATTGTCATCCCCTGTGTGGCAGGTTTATCAGAGAAACTCAGGTGAATCTTCTCCAAGCACGACATGCACTTCGGACTCAGCCGCACACTCAGACAAAAACTGGTTCATCCCAAGAACAGAACTCATCCTCCTGAGTGTAGCTCGTGGTCTAGAGCTCTCTCTCTGCAAGTGTGTCAATATAATCTGATTTCTGAGAGGACGTAGTGGTCTGACACTTCATACCCAATAATTTAAAAATGACATACAACAAGCTAAGATGAAGCCATGAATTTAGTAAAAAAAATAAATAAAAAAATTGGACACAACAGAATACAGTTCACTAACTACTGGCAATGGAGCATGGTAATGAGTAGCTAAAATAATATTAGTCCTTGTTTTAAAGGGATTTGCAGAGTAGGTATAATGCTACATATCACTTTGTTTGCCAGGCAGGGGAAGTAGGTCAAAGCCATAACCTACTTAACTGAGTGGGGTTAAGAATACAGGAGCTGCTGTTGTTTTTATCCTCCACTTCCACTATCTACTGTCCACTAGCACTGTGCTGCTGGAACCCTTCCCTAAGCGAGGGAACACAGCTCATGTCCATGAATGCAACTATTGTCAAGCTGTAACACATCATAGTGAAGCAAAATTGCTTTGTGTAGTTCGATTTCTGCCCATAGTTGTATAAATCTCCTCAGTGCAGAACTGCGTGTCTGTTACTGCTGACATGTCCAAGATGACGTCTTTCATGATTTGGAGTTTAGTCACAGACACAGCTTGTGCACTGCCGAGGCAACTTGTGATTTAGCACTATTTAAATAAAACTGAACATGTTTAAGTTGTGAACTTTATAATTATTCTTGAAATGTTCAATTTAAAGTAGTAATAAATATGAAATAACAAACTTCAGAGAGTCAGAGTACGTAGGGCAGCTCTAGTTTCAGATTTATT
>VUQR01035637.1:26828-37987 GCA_015108515.1 Hemichromis elongatus
GTCATGTCCACTTCTCCTCCTCTCCTGCTGTCACTGCAAACATATAAACACCAACAATTAGTCCCAGCACACAGCACACCTGTTCACCCCGCCCCGAGAGCTCACTGCGACACCCCTCCTCTGCATCTGACCAGAGACCACGCCCACGCCACATAATTATTCTTGAAATGTTCAATTTAAAGTAGTAATAAATATGAAATAACAAACTTCAGAGAGTCAGAGTACGTAGGGCAGCTCTAGTTTCAGATTTATTTTCACAAATAAAAGAAATGCATATATTTTTAAAAATGCATATAAGTTTTATACAATATGTTTTGCTGGGAAATGAGAAATGTGTCCAGTGATTTACTGAAACCTGCAAAGAGACATTCAATACAGTAGAGAAGACACAATTGGAGGGAATTTGAAAGTGAATATTTGGTGTGAACACCTTTATTCTTCAGCACAGTCTGAACTCTCTGAAGCAGCTTTCTGACATTTCAGGAATAGTTCTCCAGCCTTCCTGAGGGATACTCAGAGCTCTTCTTTGGATGTTATCTTATGATAACCCTCACTGATTCAATAATGTTCAGGTCTGGGCTTTGGAAAAAACACAGTGGCAGGCATGCTTTTGGCATAGCTATGATTTTAAGGAATTGGTTGTGCTGTATTTATACACTTGAGTAAGTGCCAAAAAAAGTCTGAAGATGCATGAAAGCCAACCTGTGTATTAATATGTGCAAATGAGCTTATTCCCATCCAACTTAAACACATGCAGATGTACACAGTGTTCTGATGCATATATTAAAGTCTTAAAGATTCCTTAGACATGTAGCATTCAGCAGGGGGGAGTTCTGCTGTACACACTGTAGCATACAATCCCACATGAAGCACAGCACTTTTAAATGTCTCTGTTAGTGCAGCTGAAAGCAGTACTGCATCAGCCTGTGGGCAGGGGACAGTGTTTGTGGGGAAAATCGTGTCGGTCACAGTTAATTTTGTTGACATGTTGGTAGAATTTGCAGCTTTTGCTTTAAAGAAGACAGTTTTCAAAAATCACTCTCACTACTCAACACACACTTTAAATTTCGAGTTCTTATGTTAACTGGAGGATAAGAAACCATTTTAAGAACCTTTGTAATCACACTGAATAACCCCACGTTTTATTTAGATCTTAAAGTATTGGAACATTTAGTTCTTGTGTAAGAAACATACCCTTGACTCATTATGAACAGGAAGTAATGATTTGGGACGTAAATGTGAAGATGAATAAGAACAAGCGATGTAAGCCTTTCATATTTGCTCCAACTGCATGTTTTTCTTATCTGATGATTGGTGGGGGGAGGAGACTGCTTTGAGACTTAAAAGAACAAGAAACTGTTTTCTTCAGAGAAGAGTACAAAAGCAAGGAGGACTGAGACAAGGAACTTTAAACCCCCCTGTTCCTCCAGGCCATAATTAACTTGAGCCCTTCACTCCAGTCCCAATTAGTTGTACCATTCTGCGTTGCTCCACCAGGCCAGTGGAAGCCTTAAGCTAAAGAAGCCCTGATTTCAGGGTTAAATCTGCTATATTCTCTGTGGAGTGCAGAGATGAAGGATCCATGTGCAGGAATCAGATGGGCTGTTAGAGCTGTAGAAGCTGTGTGTGTAAAGTGTGCATAAAACATGTGAACTTGAAATAATTTTGTCCACTGATCATATCAGTTATAGTCATTGTTGTTTAAAAAGGTCACCTTTTCACTACAACTTTGTTGTCTTAATAAAGACAGGCTTAGGTCCAGAGGTTTTGTAGTTGTGCCACATTCAGTTTTAAACCAAACAGTCAAAATGTTATTGAAGTTTTGTCCTTTTGGGAGAGTATGCCTGAAATATTTCTGAAACATTCATTAATTAATGCATTACTTGTTGCATTAATTGTTTAAGAACCTGTTAACCTGTTGAATCAAAGCTGAAAGTTTACTGTTTGCTTGCTGACCCAATCTTTACTATACAAAGGAGGAAAAACTCCAATATGGATAGAAAATAATAAAAATAATTGTAATAATCTTAGCACTACCAGTTATAGTTAAATAATTTAAACACTACCACAGTCAAATAATTTTTAGTGTAAAACTGAGATTGCAGCTAATTAGATCGTGCGTCTGGATATGTGGCTCTTTGTCTAGTCTCATCTAATTCTTACCCTCAGAGACTGTCTCAGTCTTCTTCTCTAAAAATTAAGGAATTATGGATTTGGTCAACTGATCTTTTAATGAAATTGACACCTTTTTCTCGATGAGAAACCTGGGCTCGGGGGAGCTCAATCATTCTGCAGGGACTGCACAATGATTGGGACTGCAGAATGATGGTGCTGGCGTCGTGTGCCTCCCGATGGAGGATGTTTGAAAGACATCCACCTATTCTGGCTGATCAGAGTTGGCTCGACCCTGGCTTACAGAAGAACAAAGGAAGTGGGACAGCTGCTCAAAATCCCACAAGGCTGGCCGGCATAACTGATCCAATGAGCAGGGCTATGAGTACTCACTGTACTGATTGAACACAATATGGATTAGATCTTGGAGAACTCTTGACTCTGCAACAGGGAATTGATAGATCTGGACACCAGTGATGAACATTAGATCAGCTGTGAAATTGGATGCAGTTTGTTCACACTAAACCTAATCCAAAAAACCATTATTTTCATACATCTGCCCAGGACCAGCTAGAAGGCTCCAAGGCTGAATGGCTGGCTGTAACAACAATTTCTCACATATGTTTTAAATCTCTGCCACCCATCCATCAAGGCCACCTAGGTTGGCTGGAGGACTGTTTACTTTCACCTGACCGGGTGAAAGGACACTCTTAGATGAACACAGAATACACATGCGCGCACACACAACCATATACAGACACAGATACACCCCCGACTCACAACTAAAAACAAGGGAAATAAAATGTGTTGTGGCAAGCCGACCACTGACTAAAATTTTACCAACCCTCTACCCAGTCCTACCTACTTAGACTCCAGCCTCACCTAGAATGAAAAGGACGCCATGCAGATGTAACAGCCTGGATTGATTACCAAAAGGCCTATGTCTCGATGCTCCACACATGGATCCTAGAACTATATAAGATCAGCAGCATCCTTAGAATCTTCATCAGGAACTGAATGGGGATGTGGTTAACAACACTAGATGCCAACTTCAAGCCAATAGCACAAGTAACCATCAAGTGCGGGCTCTACCAAGGAAATGCTCTGTCCCCACTGCTGTTCTGCATAGGCCTAAACCCCCTCAGTAAGATCATTAACAAAACTACGAACAACTACGAAATGGTGCAATCTTCAGTTACCTCATCTATAATGATGACATCAAGCTGTATGTCAGAAGTGAATGAGACAGTCTTTCACTGATTCACATCATGAAGATACGCAGCAATGACATCGGAATGTCATATAGACTAGAGAAGTGTAGACTGATGGTAACAAAGAGAAGGAAGGTAGTCAGAACTGAGGAGATTGTGCTACCGGAAGGTGACATTATACAGACTGAGAAAAGTTACAAGTACCTCGGAATCCCACAGAACCACAAAGAGGCCGCTAGGAAAGCTGCCACCAAGTACTTACAGAGGGTCAGGCAAGCCCTGAGGAATCAGCTGAATGGTCAAAACAAGATCTGGGCTGTCAACACCTACGCTCTGCTGGTGATTAGGTATACTGCTGGGATAATAAGCTGGCAAAAGGAGAAGATGGAAGCCACTGACATCAAGACAAGGATGCTCTTTACCCAGCATGGAGGGTTTCACCTCTAGTCCAGCATCCTGAGACGCTAAGTGAAAGGAAGGATGCCGGGGACTAGTGAGTGTCAGAACCACAGTCCAAAATGAGACCCCAAACATACACGAGTACATCAGGAAGATTGTTGGGTTTATCTAAGCACAAACCCTGCTGGAACACACAAGACAACCACCTGCCACAGCAAAAGCAAGACACAAGTCAGAGCTCTTTATATGATCTTGTGCACGAGGGAGGCCAACCAAGGTCAAGCGCTGTTCCTTCGCTAAACCCGTCAAACTCTTGGCCGGCTTTCCCCTAGCACTCCTTTTATTGTGGTTGCATGAATATGCATAGTTTAATTAACACGTGACAGTTTCAAACAGACATAAGCGTGTGTGTGTGTGTGTGTGTGTGTGTCAAGATGACCCTGTGGGTGACTCCCCAGCTAGCTGGCGCCAGAACCTGAACAGACACAAAGTACATGATTTTCTCAAACCGCATATCACAGGGTAAGAGAGACCTTCCCAGGGCTTTGAGATGTTTATGAGGTATGCCAGAATAGGGAGTGAATGTGCTGCTCTGTGTGCACTCCTGCACCCAGAGCTTTAGCAGACCTAGATAAGGATGAGAAACTTTAATAACATAGAAAGAATATATTCCTCTAACACTAAATGATTATATGTGTCTAAATATAAGTGCATATATGTTTCTAAGCACAAATGCCAATCCCAAATTATCACTCTCACAAAGATGGCCACAACAGACCGCGTGCTTAGTGAATACTTCAGACAGGAGAAACTCAAGAAAGAAGAGGAGAAAGAGAATAAACCATTATGGAAGGACCGGTCCCTGTATGGTATGTACCATTGGCAGATAGAGGAAGTAGCTGACATCTAGAAATCCTACCAGTGGCTGGACAAAACTGGACGAAAAAGACAGCCCAGAGGCACTAATCATGGCAGCAAAGGAACAAGCTTTAAGTACAAGTTTCAAAGAGGCTGGGATCTATCACACCAGGCAAGACTCCAGGTGCAGACTGTGTAAAGTTCCCCCTGTGACAATCTAGCACATAACAGAAGGGTGCAAGATGCTAGCAGGCAGGGCATACATGGAACACCATAAAAAAAGTGGCCAGCATAGTAAACAGGAACATCTGTGCAGAGTGTGGCCTGGAAGCCCCGAGGTCAAAATGGGAGATGCCCCCCTAGGGCGGTCAAGAATGACCGAGGTAAGATCCTGTGGAACTTCTAGATAGCCATCACCAGTTTGTCCATGTGTAACTGGTGATGAACATAGTAGTGGTGGACAACCAGAGGAAGATGGCTATAGTAGTAGATTGGTAGATTTTTTTTTTCTCTTGGCTCTTGACGGAGGCAGTCACATCTTTTTCCCTCTCCCTCCCTTATCTTTCCTGCTTGCTTCTATGTCCTTGTCTAGTCTTATCTAACTATAAGCCTCAGAAAGCCTCTCTGTCTCGTTCTTGCTCTCTAAAACAAAGAAGAATTATGGATTTGATCAGCTGGTCCCTTAATGCAATTGACACTCTTCTCGACGAGAAGCCTGGGTTTGTCCTGGAGGGAGGTTCCCTGCTGGATACACGATGGGCGGGGGGGCAGAAGTGGCATGTCGTGTTCCTGGTGGGACTGTCTATTGAGGACATAGAAGATATCTACCCATTCGGAACTGTGATAACTGGGTTCTTGCTGATTGGAGCGAGCTTGGTCCTGGCTTATCGGAAATTGAAGAAAGCGGTTACAGCTGTTCAAAACTCCACAAGGCTGGCTGAGATGATTGAAGTGCTGGGGAGAGCTGTTAGTACAAATACGAAATACGGGAAAGATCTTGGAGAAGCTGACAGCTCTTTAACGGAAAGTGGATACACCTGCAGACCAGTGATGGACATTAGAATAACCGTAAAATTACAGTTTGTTCGTCCTAAACAACTTAACCACCATTATCATTCGGTCACCCCACCAACTCTGTAGGCACCAGCTGGATGCTTGAAGGCCACCGCTGATAGAGCGCGAAGGCTGACGCTGAAGAGAACATCAACAATTCTCTCCCTAACAGCGATAATGAGACTCACTGACTTTCTCCCTGATACCTCCAAGGCCACCTGGGACAGCTGGAAGATTGTTTACTTAGCCGGCTGGCGAAGGACTCTCTCTCAGCTATATGCGGGACACACACACATACACATACGCTGACACACACTTATCCCCACTCCCCTTCCAAACGCCTTCAACGCTTGTCCCCCCCGAGGCAGATGGCGGGTCGACTGGACCAGCACAGATATGCTGCAGGACCTGATGCGCTGTCTACACCGGATCTCTCTCTCTCACCTCATGTTGTGTATTTTATTTGTTTTTTCCTATCAGCCTACCACTCTGACCTGTCTCCCCAATGTGATGTCTGTGTGAAGTATGTTGGTCGGAAGGTTCCTTTGTAAGTGTGCGTGTGCCATCTAGCATGCTGCCTGCTGTAACCATAATTTCCTTTGGGATTAATAAATATTTATGATTCTGATTCTGATATAGCTATACTAGCTATGAAAGTGCATTAAAGTAAGAGTGCATTAAAGAAAGCTTGATCTGATCATAAAGACTTTCTTCTATGCTTAGTGGTTGCAGTGGCACAGGTTTCAGAGACAGGAAAACACAGTCTAAATACACTAGCTGGTTATGTCTCAGAAATTCAATTCAGTTTTATTTATATAATGCCAAATCACAAGAGCAGTCATCTCAAAGGTAAAGACCTTACAGTAATACAGAGGAAAGCCCGTCAGTCAAATTAACACCTTTGAGCTGTAAGAAATGTAACCGGGTCATATAAGAAATCTGACAACAGTGTGCCAGGAAACATGAACCTCTGTCTGTTGTGCTTGAATAGTTTTTTGGAGGTCTGTCATTAACCTTGAAATTAGAGTGTTCACTATGAGGCATTGTTCCAAGCAACGACTCTACTGCCATCTTAAGAGGACAGACAGGCACAAAAAAGTGTCCTTAAATGAAATGTGTTGTTAAATTTAATATTATCTAGAATGTTCTTTGAAACGGCATGCTTCCACTTTCTGTGGCTGGAGAGCAAAAAATAATTAAAGAAACACTGGAAACTGCATTGAAGAACTCTCTCTCTGTCTCTGTCTCTCTACAGGAATTAAAGTGATAGGTGGAGTGAAGGAGCTAACTGGAGAGGAGTTTGGAGTCTATGTCAAACGGATTTTACCTGGTGGCCTTGCTTCAACTGATGGTAAGACGAGTTTAACATGAAATACAGAAACCTTTGGTCAGGTTGTGCTAGAACAGCACGGTCTCCCATTTGACTTTGGATTAGCTACTTTGACCCCCAGCACATAAGCCAATATTTCAGAAACAAAGGCAGTAAAAGTGAAGTGGGGCTTTAAGAAAAAGAGAAAATATTTGTGGGACTGTAATGTTCAGTCATTCTCCAACAGAGATCATTTATAGGCTCTATGTCAGGGCTGTTCAACTCCAGGCCTTGAGGGCCGGTGTCCTGCGGGTTTTACATCTCACCCTGGGACAACACACCTGAATCAAATGACTAGTTCATTACCAGGCCTCTGGAGAACTTCAAGACATGTTGAGGAGGTCATTTAGCCATTTAAATCAGCTGTTTTGGATCAAGGACACATCTAAAACCTGCAGGACACCGGCCAACCAGGCCTGGAGTTTGGGACCCCTGCTCTATGTGAAGCAATATTAGTAAGTGGGTAATTCCTGAATATTTCCCAGAAAGTTCAAAAGAGGTGGAGAGAACGAAGTTGGCTTGACCTATAGAAAAGCCACAATCAGAGAAGGAAGGGAGCTACATGATGCTTTGGTCTGCCAGGAATATTCATGCAGTACAGCAGTTATTTGTGGCCATTTCCATTCTCTCCTCCCATATTTCTCAGCTACACCTTGAACATGTCGCTCGAGACCAAACTTGCAGTCCACAGTGGTGCTGGTGTTATTTTATGTGCACAAATCCTTTGTTTGTGCCTTTACTACATAATAACAAAATTTAGCGACCCCTTATGCTAAATTTTCCCATTCATGAAGATCATGTAAATGACTCCAAAAGCCAAAGAATAGAAATGAATGTTGACAGTAGTCTGACTGAAGACCTTTGGAGTGAGAACAAGTATTTTTGGAGCGTATCTCCGGTGAGTTTTAAAACATGAATAATACAAACCACAAGATTGTCTTGGCCTACTTTTTGTGTACCGTACCATAAATGATGGATGTAGGGCAAAGAGAAAAGAGGAGTGTCTGTATGTAGAGGAACACACAGCTGGTTTCTTACAGCTTGTCCACAACAACACATAAGCTTGACTTTAGTTAGGCCACATTCTTCTCTAGCTGCTTGTATACAGATCAAAGGGTTTTGTTGTATCGTCTCAGTGTTGGTCGCTTCCTGACCCACCACTCTCACATTTAACTGTAGTCAGAAGAGCTGAGCTCACAGTTCACACCTCCACTCCTCACTAAGATTTTCATGTCAATTCCAGGTGACTTTACTCTAAAACCTGCAAGATGTTGCTGTTTCACTGAGTCTCATGTTGGTTTGAAACTGAGGTACGCAGCACGTTTGGTGTCCCTAGAGGGGGAAAAACCATCACAACCATTCAGCACATTTCAGCATGTCTGTCAGACATCTAACTCAGTGAACAGTTTTTGAAGTTGCCAGGTCAATGGTACCATGAGCAGCATCTAAGTCCTTAGGCTGACCAATGTTAGAATCAGCATCAAATTGATGGTCTTAATTCCCAACTGAACTCTCTACAGTCTTCTTGTTCTCATTTACTGTGCCACCAACAACATTTTCATTATTATAACCTTCGATACTCATAACAGTCATTTTGTTCTCATTAACCACACCACAGTAAGC
Organism: Hemichromis elongatus; assembly: GCA_015108515.1. NCBI lineage: Eukaryota > Metazoa > Chordata > Actinopteri > Cichliformes > Cichlidae > Hemichromis > Hemichromis elongatus. The sequence continues at coordinate 35,454 of VUQR01035637.1, forward strand.
ACGTGAGCATTCTGTACTAAGTGTCGATGATGCAGTGGCCGGTGGAGCAGGATATCCGAGGAGCTTGTTCTTTACGTGAGGCCACACACTTTGAGAGAGCCGTTTCCTTCAGCAGAAGGGAGGCGCCGGACTGGTAGATGTGCAGAACTGCGTCATCGAAGCAGAAGTGCTGAGCGGTGGTGTCGAGGTGAAAATGCTGAGCGGTAGCGTTGAGGCTGGAGAGAGGTCAGGTGGTCCCTTTGTGGTGGTGGAGGCTATGGGCTAAGGACAGTCTTTTAGCCAAGCTGGCAATAAATCTACATAATGAGGCCAGACCTGAACCAAACTGCAGATTTTACACCTAAACTCCTCCTTTCCCTTCGTGTGGAATGGGAACAGCCATTGCCCACGGAAAATGAGAAGCTGACTCTGAAACACCTCAAAATCCATACACAACTACCAGAAGGCAATGTAGTCCTGGGGATCCCACAGGCAAATGGGAACCATGAAGACGCCCAGTGTTGGGAAGGTTACTTTTAAAATGTATTCCACTACAAATGACAGAATACACGCCCCAAAAAGTATTTTGTAACGTATTCTGTTACATTAGTCAATGACAGTAACGTATTCTGAATACTTTGGATTACTTACTATATTGTCATGCTTTTTACAACTACATAAATGTACTATTGCTGTGTGATTTATTACTATTACTGAAAACTACTCCCCATACCAATACCAACTAGATGATTAAATCTTAATATAAAATGAGTAACAGCAGGTGGACATTGCATCGGAATTTCAGGAGCAGGACCACGCTCCTTCCAGTTGTCATCTACATAGGTTCCCCCAGTTCCACAAGCTGTTCGTTCTCGTTTACTTGCCCCTCCCTCTCTCCTCCCTCCCTCCCTCCCTCCTTGTTTTCAATTCTTTAACTTCTTCACTTCTATTTAGTGCATGGGGATCTGCCAGGCCCGGGAGCCATCACCAGTCCCCTTCGAGGCCTTCCCCAAACCGCAGCACAACTCACGTCCAAGCATTCACCTTTACCTACTCAAACGCTGTCAAGCCGAAAATGAGGACGTGGGCCCAGCTAGTGAAATCTGTGTTTAACCTTTCACAGGAAACCTGATGCCAGGGGACCAGATCTTGGAAGTGAATGGGGACAGCCTAGTAGGTGTCACAAGTGAAAGGTAAGCTGGTAAAGTTACCACTCTCATGTTAACAGTAGCGATGCTGGAAGACAGTTTGTGTAAATGTGTTTGCATGTGTTTCACAGAGCTGTGGATATACTGAGGGCTGCCTCTGCAACCAATCACATGCGTCTTCTTGTAGCCAGAGATGAGGAAGCAAAGTAAGCAGATGTCTGACTACAGTTCTGTGTGTTAATGTCACTGTTTCTCTGCAGATTATATAAATCAGCTTGTATGTGGTAAACTACATTGGCTTCCATCAACACTCATTTTTTTCCCAAAACAGCAGTGCTGCCCCCTAAATGCTGTTCAAAAAGGACTTCTGACTAGTGTTGCTTTTGAAGGGGACCCAAAAGTTCTCTGATTTTAAGTGAATTATGTTAGGGAGCCAGGTTATTAAATGAGCAATACTTGCTGTCTAGACAAGCAGTGGAGTATTTGGATGCATTTAATGACACATTATCCTACACAAAGACCATGAATGCACAAAATACGACAGTTAGTTCAACTGGCAAATACACAGAAGGAGATTTTTGATAAAGCCAAAAGCACAAACTCAGAAGTTTCAACGTACCAGATGCAAACTGCTCCGTGCCACTGCATTTAATAGTGACTGGGAGAATCAGCAGCAGGTGGTAGCAATCACACAGGTGTGTGGACCAAGAGCGAGAGCCCGTAATGAGCTCCGCCCAGGTAGACAGGAGCGAGGGAGAGAGTATGAGCCGGCCAGAGAGACACGGGGACCATGACAGTCAGCTTTGTTTTTATTCATAGGTATAAAAAGACGGATATGTACTGATAAATGATCAGAGTTAGAATATTTCTGACTGAGTCAAAATTGAATCAAATCAGGACCTTGTGAATCAGAATTGAATCAGTTATAATATCAGTGATGATACCCAGTCCTAGGTGTCACACACCAAACTCAACCAGCAATAAATGACCAAATGAATTTTGGGACTAGAAGCTATGAACAACTTTTTTATTTTTACAGATTTTTGTTGATTGGGTTTATATGAGTCTTGTTGTTGACATTGTCTTAACAACCTGACTGCAACTTTTCCCCTTTTATGTTTCACTATTGTGCCAGTGTTGTCTGTTTATCAGCGAGTTATGGTTGCATTAGGGATATATGTGGTCCAAAAAAGGCGTTCATCCTGGGCTAAATTTGGACCAGATCTAATGGACTAAGAACACCCAGGGTTAGATGACATTGATCTAAAAAAAAATTGTGAACGTTCCAGTTACAGTCTGAACAGCATTATTTTCTGGCGTTAATGTTTGTTTGTTTGTCTTTCACCCCCCCCCCCCCCCACAAAACCACAAACAACAACAAAAAAAACAAAAAAAAAAAAAAACCCC
>VUQR01035638.1:20566-37008 GCA_015108515.1 Hemichromis elongatus
AATTTAGCCCCCCCCCCCCCCCCCCCCCAAAAAAAAAACACAACAAAAAGGGGGCATTTAAAATGAAGTACTTCACCTGATGTGCTTTGCCGAATTTTAACTTGATGTCAAACTGTCTTTACCAGACTGTGACAAAGATACGAGGCCAGGTAGTCAGTGGAAAGATCCAGTGTGAGTTCAATGTCCCCAATTTGAACGCCACCAACACCAGGAGCACTGATGCTACCACCTACGTTGTCCTCCTTGGGTCTGGACCTTTGAATGGAAGTAAGTGCAGTGAAATTAAAGCAGCCTTCAGCTGTAACTTTCGACTCATCTACATAAAAACACACCTTAGATGCTACATCGTTTGTGAAGCTGTACATGAAGGTTGAAGTGAATCCTCAACACTCTTTCCCATGTTTTATTCTTCAGATGACTTTGGGAACTTCGCAGTTAACGTAACCACCGGTCCTCTGAACCTCGCTGACCCGCGCGCCAATGCTGCAAACACCACCACAAACGCCACAACATCTACTCCTACCGCAACACCTTCGGCCAGCGCTGCTCTTCACAGTCACGGTAAACGCCACGCTCATTTATTCTCACACTGTAGATGTGTAGATTCCCAATGTGATGAAGAATCACAGTTCAAAATACCCAGGTTTTAAGCTTTAGTTACTGTATGTTGTTTAATAAATTATTTAATTTCATGATGAAATATTTTAGAGTTATAAGTAAAGATAGTGGTGAAGAAAAAAATTAGTTTTCTAAGTAAGTGATGTGTAAGTCATTATAGATTAAGGGGAAAATGAAAACTATGTATAAATCAGAGAGTTGATCCCAATTCTAATTACATTTAGAAACAGCTGCAGCCATTATAGGACTCCTGGCCCTTTTATTTAGCAAATACATAGACAATAAGTACATTTACTATACAACAGAAAGAGCAGGGATAATATGTAATTGTAGCCCATATTGTCCCTGCTGATTTTTTCTTTAGCTATGACTATGACGTATAATTACATCGTGCGCCGCGTGGTATCAAAGACATCTTAACTTTAACCAGCAGAAACCCTCGACAGATATTTTTTGAATAATTGCTTTTTTGACTTTTCCCGCCGCCAGGCTCGACACTCCTGCTGACCATCCTCACGCTGTGCCTCCTGAAGACAGCCTGAAAGAGTGCAGAAAGGAAGAACTTGTGACCTGGTGAAGATGCGGTGAAGATGTCTGGTTTACAAAACCAGAAAATCTGAGTGTCGAGCTATTTATGAAGTGTTTACTGAACTAATAGAGAAATATTTAATTTTCCTTTGCACTTTTTGTATCTCTTGAATTTGAAGTTGTTTTGTTCAGTTTCAGAGTAATTGTGTGGATTTAGTCACCAAATATATAGATTTTATTTTGATGGAAGTGACTTAAACACATGTACACACCTATAAGTAAGCATACTTAAACGATTAGCAAGAGGTTTTGTTTGAACACTTTCATGTGAATGTACTGATTGTAGATTATCTGTTAAAGGTGGAACTTGCAGAACCTGAAGTTAATTACAATAAAGTGAAGCTATGGTCTTATCTGATGAGCTGCATCTTTGGACACAGTACAGTGAGATCATCGAATAACACATAATGCGACACTCTTTCCGGGTGATGATGACGGTGTGACTGATGGCTAAATGAACCTCGTCTAGTTAAATCAAGAGACCAACGATACTGAATCTCTCAAAACTGATGTCACAGAAATGTCATCTGGTTTTCCTCTCGCCGCACAATTTCGGCTGTGAGAAACATCAAGTAATTTCCCATTCACATCTTTTGCTACCAAAAAACAGCCTATTGATCAATTATAGAAGAAATGTCTGTTAAATAAAGACATTTGCAGATTATTTGTTATTAAAAAAAATATACAGTGGTTAATGCATGTGAGTAAGATTCTGCACAATACGAATAACTGTTTGTGATTATCAGTGGGAATCGCCGTGTCACCTCATCTCTGATGCACAGCACGATGGCATAACCGCATAACACACTGATCTCATAGGAGAAAAGATGATTTGTAACATGTGGAGCTGCTAACTAATTTATATTTGGAGTTCCTTAAGTTAAATAAACTATAAGATACAAATAGGCAGGTTTGCTGGTGCATCTTTGCTGAAGTCACTTTGGTAACCTGATCCACGAAGAGAGTCTCTCACTGCTTATAACATCATGGCACTTTAATTTGCATATTTAAGCTCTTGTGGTCATCAGACAGAAACCATAAAATACCTCGACTGGCTATAACAAAGCAGTGGTTGTGCTACATGTCACAGTAACGTATACTCTCTGCAGAATTTATTATGTACACCTTGCTTGTATCTCGTTGGAACTGCTTTTGCTTGAGGGTGTGCCCCGAGTCTTTGCTGCGATTCAGCATCGTGCTGGAAACATTTGAATACAGTGAACTTGAGCACTTAACCTCTAGTGGTTTGAGCTTTGTAACACAGCACATTATCCTGCTGCAATAATCACATTCTGACCATATGATTTGAATGTCGCAGCCTAAATCAACACTCTTCAGACCAGGAAATGTTTTTCCAAACTTGTTTTTCTTGAATTTTCTTTTCAATTTTCCTTGAACCAGTGTTAATCAAAGGCTCAGTTTCCAGGAATTGCACCTGGTCTGTTCTTCTCCAACACAGCTGGTTCAAGAATCGACTTACTCTGCATTCAGAGAGCTAAAAACAAAAAAACAACTGTATAATGCTTTAACCAATCCCCCACACTCAAGCCGATGCTTTAACCGTGGTTTTCAACTTCATGTTTTTCTGTTGTAGTTCCCCTTCCCTTTTCAAAATATGCTGAAAATGCTTCTGACTACTCCAGGAAATCCTGGGTTGACCTGTTGAGATGATAACCATCTAAACGGGATTCCTGATTTAAGTGAAGCCAGATAAGGAAACGATGGTCTGGGTCTAAGGAACTTCACAGGCCGCTTTAGTGTCAATACAAAAGATCCATGTCGAGCTAAACAAAACACAAAAGCAAATTCAATATTTTATTGCAATTTATTCCTTTACGGTTTAACTGAATAGTATAAAAACTGACAGAAACATACAGACAGACAGACAAGGCCAACCTAATTCACTGATGAGAAAACAAACACACTGAAGCTAAAAACGTTTTTTTTTAAACAGAAGTTTACGCCCTCACATTAAGACATGTCCGTCGAGCTGTCGTCTCTGAGAACATCACCAGTCCACACTCGTGCCTTCTCTTGAAGACAAGTAACGACGCGGTAAAAGACAAACTCAAACCTACAACTAGTTCTGTAAATAGGGGTACCGGATGAGGGGCAAGATAAGCAAACAAAAATCTCCTTTAGGGACATAATGACAGAGTGTGTGCACCATGCTTATGTATGTGTTTATGTGTGTACGTGTTGTTGTTTTTTTTTTCCTATATCTACAATATTAGAGTTAAAATAGGAGTCCGAGGTCCTTCTGGAAGCTGCGAGTACACCGCATGCGGGGCTTTCATCTGTGCCTACGAGTCTTCGTCTCCATTCACGCTGTCACCGTCATCGTCTGCTTCCACGTGCTCTCCTTCCTCCTCTTCCTCCTCCTCCTCCTCCCTCTCTTGACTTTTCACCTGCACACAATTTAATGGGTGATTAAAAAATAACAACAATAAAACACAAATCGTATTTGGACATTTAAAAACAACAAACTTAAATAAATCTGATAAAATCATCAACTTAATCTACCGCATTGTTTCACTGATCTATAGGGGTAGTAATCCAATTAGCAGAAATGTGCTGAGGTTGAAATTAGCACAGCAAGAGAGCATAAACTGGTAACAATAAAGCATCAATCAGCGACCCCTGGGAATGAGAAGGAAGCAAAAGATCAAGTTGTTCCTCTAAACAGTTCCTCTAAAAGTCACATGACACTGGTATAAAATGTCAGTCAATACTTGGTGCCAGTATAAGTACCAGCATAGTACAAAAACTAGTTTGGCCCTTAGTTTCCCATTCAAAACAATTGTATAGCAGTGTCTGCTGTGTCAAGTGGTTTAACTCATTATGGATGGATTGTCTCAGGTGTTCTCCTGACTGAAGTTTGGTCCGTTTACAGCATCCTGCCATGCGATTGCATTTATTCCTAACCATCGGGAACCCTCCCGTTATCGAGTGGAAAAAAAGTTAGCGTTTATCCTCCAGCTTCACTGTGTTTAAATTATGCTAACATAGCAGTGTCGCTAATAATCACGTAGCAAATCATTATATACCATCTAGGCCAACTTCAGTAACCCTACAAACATCACTGTTGTTTAGTTTTTTTGTTTTAATTTATGTTGGAAGTGATAGCAGAGCTGTATGTTTTAATTTTTTCAGAAATCTCTCAGTCAGAACATGGTATATCATGTTTAGGTGGGAACTAGCTAGAGCTAACTTCCTGCTAACTTCTAACTCCGTTAAATTTAATAAATTCTGTTTTCATGGATGCCTGGATGTTAAACTTAATTGTTACACTTGGTAAAACAGCAAAGCTGATCATTTTATTAAAGATGAAAGAATTTAGGCATTTAAACTCTGGCCATAACTCTCTCTGCTGCTGTGTTTGTTTGACTTTAGGACCTGAAGCGGACCCAAATTACTCCGCCAGGCTCCTGACTACGGTAGCCTTAATGCTCCGATAATCCATCAAGCGGTGCGGCTTTGTAGTTTACCAAAGTCATACTAAAACATTTTTTTGACAGATTTATGAGTGCTGTGTACCACATAAAATCAGTTCGAGATCAGTAAGCACAACCAGAACTCACGCATAAGATGCACCGAATTATAAGACGCACTGTCAATTTTTGAGAAAATTAAAGGATTTTAAGTGTGCCTTATAGTGCGGAAAATACGGTATTCAGAAGAAAATAATATATCACGATATATTTTGTTACTGCACATGTTTCAAATTATACCACGATATGGATTTTAGGCGATATTGCTCCAGCCTTACTACGTAGTTATCTTTGGAAAAAAGCAAAACATGGTAACTATCCTAAAATTCGCACAATAACAGGTGGCATCAATGCTGCAAAGATGCATCTGACTAAAAATCTCATTGTTCTTCTGTTTACTCTAGACATCAGATCTAGATTGTCTCAAGGACTTAAAAGGTTGTAACAAGGACAGCAATAAAGGTCGGAGGTAAAGTCATAGTTGTTATAGTTCCTGTAAACAGGAAAAGGTTCGTACTCAGGGAGGGTTAGCAGTGTGTATCATGCACACACCCTCCACTCCCTGAGGGTTCAGATGCAGGTTTACTAAAGGTGCTAGACCTGTTTTGTGTCAGATATGGAACAAAAACCTCCACTCACACATTTGTACACAACTTAGCACTAAGTGACAGAAACAAAGAAAAATCTTATTGATTAGGATCATTTTAGAAATGTTAAAAAAAACAACTTCTGAATGAAACTTAAACAGTAGGCAAAATACAATAAATGATCAACATTTCGTTAACATTTCTTTTTTAAAGCAGTCGCTAGTTGCTCCCATTTCTGGTGGAGAATATTGAGAGAGATTTAAAGCTTGGTACTTGGTTAAATTCATTTAACAGATATTTAGGCATGATGGCACATGGAATCGTTAACTTGGAGGTGTATGGGACAGACACGAATTGGACCACATGAGCACTCGGTGTAGCTTAGCTGACGTTAATGAAATGAATTCTAGTTTTGAAGTAATGAGGAAGGAACCTGGTGAAACCTGGTGCTATAAAATTTCTCATAAAATGACATCACAGGTCATTCTGAGAAACTCTGAAACAGGAAATGTTTTCTCCTTATAAATAAGAAGTCACAAAAAGACCCATAGTCATTTATTTCTTTCCTTCCTGAACACCATTTTCAAACCTTACCTCCTCTTCCTCCAGCAGGTCTCCCTCCTCTTCCTCGTCGTCCTCTTCCTCATCGGAGTCATTTAGGTCCTGGTTCTCCCTCTCCCTCTTCAAGCTGTCATCCTTCTTGTTGCTTGGGTGTGGAGGTGAAGTCACCTCTCCTGGCTCTGGTTTCATACTCTTACCTTCTGCCAAACACAAAGGTGCATTAATAAACTGTATTCTTTTATATTAAATAAAGTTAAGTGCTACTTGGTGGAAAAAATATATATATATAACAAAAGAAACTCTTTGGAGGCTGTTACAGTTAATTTTTAACAAAAGTGGGCCATTAAGGCTGTATTACAGCTGTGAGAAAAGAATGTGTGAGATCATTCTGTACTGTAGCTTTTCATTTACAGGCCATCTGGTTAAACACTGAGGTATTTATTGCCGAGTTCTGCCTCTCTCATCGCTCCCCATTAAAACATGCCGTGTCCCTCCTACCTGACTTCTTGCTATGGTCCCTCTCCATGCGCTCCAGGCTCTCCAGGAGGTCGTCCACTTTGCTTTTGATCTGCGTCAACTCTCTCTTGATGGTCTGTAGCTCGTCCACTTTCACTGCAGAACAGGGGTGTGGGGGGTTAGAAAGCCCTATTATACAATGAAAGTACATTTTGACAGTTTCTCATTCGTGCCATGGTAAACAAAGATAACTCGACCCATATCAAAGGATGTGTATAAGGTTACTGAAAGAAAAGGTTATTTTTTGGCCCAATGTTTAAAGGCATTAGGTCAATGTACAAGACAGAGGGTTTGGCTCGTATTGCCAGCAATAAGTCTAATAAGCCAGGTGCTAATTAAATATTACACCAAAGGCCTGATTTAGACTTTTATGCCCTTAAATCTCTGCAAGTGGCCGATATTGCTGCTGGTATTATGGTTGTGTTGGTGCATCACGTGTTAATGATTGTGTGCCGTACAGTCACTGCCCAGTCTGTAGGCCTGTAAATCTTTACAAAGGCAGCTTTATGCAGAATGTTGAAGCTGATAATGGAGCCAACAACAACAGTTTGGATTCCGCTCGAATCTTAGATAATATACTGTTGTGCTGAAGTTTCAGATAGTTGCACGGAGCAGCCAACAGACTCACTTGTTCTGGAGGAGGAAGTCCTTTGACTGCTCTTGGATGAAGAGGAAAAACTGCTTTTGGTCCGCCGGCTGCTTCCACCACTTAAGCTGACCCGCGGGCGTTTCGACGGGATCACAGCCCGTGACAATGGGGGAGGAGGAGCAGGGACACGGGACGGGTACGAGTACATTCTGTTATCAAACAAGAAGTTTTAAAAATTTGTAAAAATGAATAAACATACTCTGGGCTGAGTATGAGGTAGAAGTGAACCCTTACTGCTTTATTCTAAACAAAAAACATCCATCCCCACGTTTGATTAGCATCTTCAAGCATGAACTGCTCAGTAACAAATGACAAACAAAGATTACCATTTTGATTGAGAGGAAAGCACTCATCCAGGAAACTACTCACCTGTCATAATAATCTCTCTGAAAATCATAATCGAGGTCAAAGGAGCTGCTGCTGCTGTGGAAGGACAAAAGAACAGAAAGCTTGTGTTGAAAAATATGAAGACTTGCTGGTATCACTGCATTCCTTCTTGTTTTCTCTAACAGCCGATATTATACCTACCTAGCAAAGCTTTTCAATTACTGTAAAATCAAAAGTCGCCTATGCCTTCCTTAAGAACAGTAATGAGGCCATTTGTAGATTTCTTTTCAGGTTTGCAACTGAAACTCACCTGTACATGTCTCCAGCGGAGCGTTTGGTGCTTTTTGATCTGTGCGGTTTGGGTTCTCCAGCCAGGTTGATGTCTGCCAGACAGTTACATCATACATTAATGCACAAAACCTATGAGGGGATACATACCTTGAAACTAATGTTTTATACGTTTTTAACAGCACCATGAGTCTCTTTAAAAACATAGGTTTAATTTTATTTACCAGAGGTTTGCTATGAATACACTTTTATTCAAATGTTTTGAATATGAAACATATTTATAAATAAGTAACTAAAATCCACTTAAGTCCACAGTAGTGCTGCTGGCACTACATCCTTCCCTGCTTTCTCTTTTACAAATAATTATGGCACAAATTTGTGAGTGAGAAGTCTGGTGTTTCTCTTGACAAGTTAAAATGTATCAAAATTGACACAAAATGGATTTTATGTTACGTTTTTCCTAAACTGCACTTCAGGCTCGCTCGTGATTACAGCTTTTACCACTGGAAACATTTTAAAAGTAGATTAAATAAATAAATAAAATCAGAAATGTCAAAGTAATTTACTTTCATTTCAGCGCAGCGGGACAATGTACAGCGGCCCCACGCTATATCGCGGTTCACTTTTCGTGGCCTCACTGTTTCACAGATTTTGTGTAGTTTTGCACGCTGATTTTTTTTTCTTTTTTTTTTTTACAGTGCATTTCGTTCAGGTAGAGAGAAAATGAATTCACATGCATATTTAAGCACAAATGTTTGAGAATCATTTGTTTAAAATAAACATATTATACCTAAGCATTCACACATGTTCACACGAAACAAATGCATGGTGCCGTGTGGTGGGGCAGCAGAACTGAGCCATTTGGATACATACAGATGACTAGTCTGAAAGCAAATTGTGATCCAGCACTGAATGTAGACCTTTTTACTTCTTAGTGAGAAACCTCTTACACCCAGCAGTTAAACTTTAAAACTGAAAAAATTGTGCATTTTCTGGAAGCAGATGTACAAAGATTCCTGCCTAACATCAGTCAAGTTTTCTGAGTAAAGACAAATAAGACTAAGTATGATCCTAATCTTAGCTCCTCCCAGGTTCTAATCATGAAATCTAACAAACAAAAGATCCCTGGGTTTGATCTCAGAACGAGATACGAATGTCTTTGTGGTTGCGTCAGAAAGGGTGGGGGAAAAACGTCACTTTTGTGAAATGTTTGCATGTCACTTTGTGGTGATCAGTTTGCTGTAGTTTGCACTGAGGAGCCCCAGCAAACTAACACTAACTCTTTAAAATGGTAAAAAACTAAGAAGGTTCAAATAATGAGCTCAGAAGTTCAGTTTCTTTTAGTTAAAGTTATACCATAAGACTAGAATAAAGCACAAAATCCTTTAAAATGAAAAATCAGAAACTGAGCCCTCACCAAGCACTTGTCCAACAATCATTCTCCCATCCTCCCCGGCAACAGCGGCTCGGGCATTCCTCTCATTGGCGTACTGCACAAAGGCATAGCCCTTGTGCACAGAGCAGCCTACGATCTTGCCGTATTTAGAGAAGATGGCCTCGACATCTGCCTTGGTGACCAGCAGGGTGTTGAGGTTGCCAATGAAGACCCGCGAATTGAGGGAGCGCGGGTCGGTCTTGTTGGTGACGTTGCTGCTGCTCATCAGGCTGGAGGAGGTGGGCGAACGACTGTCAGGAAGACACACAGACACATATGCAGCAGATTTAGTAGCAGAATGAGAAATATTTGACCCTTTGAAGAGCGCCTGCTTTTGTTGAGTGTCAAGCTGTAGGACTGTAAGTAACATCAGATGTGATCATCAGGGTTTCCTGAGAAATTGTTTGGTTACCTGCATTTTTCTCCAAACTTTCTTATTCTATCAATTTGAAACCGATAATATTTCATCATCATTTCTTCTGCATTTAAAAGAAATCAAAACTAATGGGAAAGAAAGTCAAGTAAGTAAGATAAGACCACGAACCACATGATTCTTCAACTGTGGTTTTCCTGGATATAAAACAAATTGTTCTCTTAAGGGCTGTTAGGCAGAGCCAAAGCAAAATCTTGATCAAATTAACTGGGGACAATTTTATTAACAAATTTCACATTGTTGCCTAATGGTTATGAAACCCTGTTTTCTGTCAAGTAAGTCAAAATCAGCTCATTGCCTTTAAAGTAAGCAGTATACGTCCAGCTTAGGCACCAACTAAAGGCTTGTTCTACCTGAGAAGCCTGTTATTTATCACCTAAAATAAATGACAAAATAAATGGTCATTATGGACTAAATGTAACAGTAGCAGACATTTAAATCATTTTTAAAGGAGCGCTTGTTTTAGTCGTTCCAATGAAATACTGTCACGTAGTTCTGTGATATAATTATCATGCCACAAAAAAACATTTTTAAAATTGCAAAACATGCATACAAACTTCTGATAATAATAACAGTAAATCTGCAATCAAATTTAAAAGAAAACCATTTAAATGCTTTGCTTATTGTCTGTCTTGTATGGTTTAATGCAAATGATTTTCAAAATAACATTTACATTTACTGACTAAACTTCCTCCCAACAAAGCTGACAGTCAGCGCCTCCAACCACACACCCGTGACAGAAACCCAGACCATGGGAAGTAGTGACACTTACGATGTTCCATACCAGAAATGTTTTTATTGTTTATATTATTATGAAGTGCTTGGGGCTCTGGGTTGAGTAATTAAACTAAATCACAAAAACAAAATGTCTGCGTTGTTCCTTCTTCCTTCTAAATTTTATGGTATGCCTGCCGGTGCTTTCATAATATATTAAATAAGGGGTGTGTGTTTTGTTCACATAAGTAAAACAAATATTTATCTAAAGTGAACCATTTTAAATAAAAAAAAAAAACCCAAAAAAACAAAAAACTGTATTACTCTCCATTAATATAATTCATGTATGTATTAATGGAGCACCAACCAAGCCAGACTCATTTCAATGAACTGATAACCTGCTGGATACAAATACAACTTCTTGTAGTACTGTAATGCTGCCCAAACCTCACTCAATATTTGAATCAACATTGTAAGTATATTATATAAGCAAGTGTTTGAAGCCTGAAGGCCAGAGAGAGTAAAGTCCGGAGAGGGGAAGTAAACATTAAAACAGTGTAGTGGCATTAACATTAACCCCCTGGCTGACAGAAGAGGGGGTTTTCATTCATCATCACTCACTCCATTGCGTCTGTGTGCAGGGCTGCCGTCTGCCTGATGTTTGAGACTGTGGGCTGGGTTCAGTTTGGGCTGGTGTCTCGACCTTCACCTTCGCCCCTGGCGACTTATACTGAGGTGACAGAAAACACACCTCGGTCAAGCTGAGCAGGGTTATCTTGTACGAAGCCTTACCTGTTTGGAGTGTGTGCAAGAGTCAGTGGTGAGGCAAATACAGTTACACAGCTAGCCAGTATGAGACTACAAGTAGAGCCTAATGCATGTATAGCTACTGCAATGTCTAAGGCTGGGTAAAGTGAGAGAATAGACAACAGAACCAGACACAAATTGAAACGTGGGACTGCAATCAATTGACAGAAAGTGCACTGGCTTAGCTCATGTACGCTTTGCTAGTGTGTGAAGAAATATGGGTGCAGCAGCTCAGACATTTGTTTGCATTTATAGATGCAGCTGAGATGCCAACAACTCTAGCAAAGCTGGATGAATTTCAAAACACCGTCGTACTTTTGCTTTTATTTTCATTTGTTAGCCAAACCACAAATGAATTCCGACTACTGACGCATAAAGGTAATAATGACTTGGATGGATGAACAAATATAACGAGAAGAGCGGGATTATTACTGAAACACTAAAACTTGGAATTTATCCAAGCTAATTTCTTTAGTCCAAATATGGGCAGATCCATTTATTAGTACTCATGGAGGAGTCTGTGAGGGGACATATTACAGAGGTCAGCCAAAAACATATAGTTAATCTGTTAAACACAAGGAGTGTTATAATAAAAACTCTGGAACTGGGTTTTATATCAGCAGCAGAGGGAAATTAAAGGGAACATTATATTTAGAGAAGCTTTAAGGGTAACCAGAGATTTCACTGTTATTACTAATAATCACCAGCTTTGGAGATTATGAAATCAAGAGTGTAAATGTGCTTTTACCATAACAAACAGTACTGTGGAAAAGACTCAAGCCACCCCTGATGTCTTTATATTTTGCCTCCAAGAAGTCTTAAGCAATAGTTCTCAGGGATCATCTGAAGGGCTTTCAAAGTTGTTTTCTGGACACTGGCTGCTTTTACACTCATTTTCAGAGGATTTTTTTTGTATGTTTATTTGTGTCTTTATGAAACCACTTAACTCAGGCTTATAGATCAAAAGTATAGGAAGGGCACCTAACTCAAGGAACCGACAACTAAGCAAATCTATGGAAAATGCAAAGGATAATGTTGTTTTACGGGTATAATATGGTATATTTGCACCAAGTTAGGTGATCCCTAAAGAGCCATTAAGTGAAAACTTGGCATATCTCAGCATGGTGTGTAGTGCATCATTAAACTGGACAAGATAAGGGCAAAAATAGTAGTGGCTGGCCTACAAAAACTACAATCAACAAATCTTTAAATCATATCCTAAAGATAAGGGGGAAAAAAATCCAAAAACCAGACACTGGATCTGAGAGATGCAACTGGCCCTTCAGGTGATCTATGTAATGCTTATTAAAAAATGGTCTCGGAGTAAGGAGAAAGAAGCCACTATTAAGGAAAGGAAACAGGGGAAAAATCTAAGGTTTGCTAAATTATACAAAAACTGGACTGAAAGTCAGGGGCAATAGGTCTTGTGAAGTAATGAATCTGAAATTGTTGGTTTAAATCTCCTAACCACAGAAGTGGTACAACAATGCGTGTCTACAGCTATTTCTAAAACACTGCAGAGGCTCCGGGAATGTCAATAAGGAAGCCCGGAGAGCTATTCCCGAAAGCTACTTAAAAGCAATTCCAAGAAATCTTAGAAGAATAGGGGCGGCCATACCAAATTGTACAAAAAGGTTTTGTTTTGTTCTTTGCCCTATATACATAATTTAATTTACGTATTTCAATAATTATTTCATACATTTCCTTGCAAAACATAAAGAATGAGTGGCGGTTTGAGACTTTTGCGTAGTATTGTAGAGTGGCGTGTTTATATTTATTTTCGATAGGTATTGTGTAAATGGGTAAATGGAGTGAATGTAAGGGCGTGAATTGCTTTTGATACATATTTATATATATATACACAACCATAATACTGGTTCAGATGAAATGTTTAATTAATCGAAGGTGTATTAGTAACGTTATGTAAAAACTGAGGCCAATGGCAGTCCAAACCGTTCAAACTCAAGAAGAAAAAAAAATAAAAATCACTCTTCATCATGAGAGGGAGAAAAAAAAACACGAGGAAAAAAAAACTACTCCACAGGGGGCGAAAAAAAACCCAAACCCGAAGCAAGAAAAAACAAAGTCTAGGGATAATCAAAAATTACCTAAACCATCCACAACACACTCGCTTGGACCCCGACAGCGCCTTCACCAGGCCTCAGAGTGAAACACAGGCCCTGACTGGCCTCCGGGATCAAAGCCGGCTAGCATGGCTAACGTTAGCCAACCACCAATTAAAAAGCATGAAAAAAGTAAACAGCCATCAGACCAGTTCCTCCTTGTCTTGCAAAAACCAAAACCTGCAAAATTCTGACAAATCTGAAGTCGATAACGTGTAATCAATCATCAGGATGATGCTGCTGCCGCAGTTACTAACATGCTAATGTTAGCTGGCCGGCTGGCTGAAAAGCGTGCCAAAAACCAGCAAGTCCCGTCAAGGAAAAGTCTTCACAATAAACACTACAAAAAATACAGCTACACAAACTTGCAAAAAAGTGGACGAGACTGTTGCTAAGATGCATCCAAAGCGTCGTGTTTTCTAAAAACCACAACCAGCGCTTGTGCTCTTTTTATTTATTTTTTTTGGAGGGGATGTGCATCTCCGAGGCCGCTAAGCCAGCTACCTCGCTAGCCAGCATATTACGTCCTGTCCAAAAAGCATCGTAGAAAAAAATCCAAAAAGAAAAGAAAAAGGAAGGAAAAATGAAAAATGTCTGGGAACAAAATACTCACCACGACCTTTACGAACAAAATGTCTTGCTTTCGGTAAAACCTGTTAATTTGTTACTTAGGTTGTCCTTTTAGAGCAGACGCGGTTCAGCCCCCTGAGCTAGCTTTCTTCTAGCCGCCGAGCTAATGCATAGAGGCGGTGGCGCGGTCATTGACTGAGACGCTTGTTTTGTGTTACAGTGCAGTCCGAGGAAGCCGGGATCGGTAACTGTTACATCCTTTGAAGCACCCCACCACTCTCACTCCAACCTGATATTTAAAACATACTCACCCTCTTTCTTCGAGAAATCACTACGCACTCTTTTCAGAATAAAATCTCCAAAAGCTAGGGCTTTTTATATACGCTTGACTTTCCTTATTTCTTCCTTTAACAAAACAAGCAAAACCCTTGTTTTATTTAAAAATAACAAACACATTTATAGTTTTTCCTTCTTGTTGAAAAATTGAATAATTTTAAATGTTTGTTTTTATTATGTTATAATAATGTCTCTTTCCCACATTTTAAAGCCTACAAATATATATTTGACAGCCACATTTAACAAGTAAATATATATTTAACAAGATATTTATATTAAAACCGTATTTAGTAAGTTTGCTTGTCTTGCTGTGAAAATACATTGAGTGCTTATTTTTAAACACTGAATGACAGTTAGACCAGTATGAATCATCTTTGCAACTGTGCTTAATTTTTACTTTATAAAGTTCCTTGTAATTTAGCAGTCTCTCACATTCATCACATGTCATCTGAAAAAATATCAAAAGTGTTGGTGAAACTTGGCTAGCTGCAGCAATGCATCTTCTGAATGGAAATAGAGGATCATAATTTATCTGGTGATCTTACTGAAATTATATAAATTACAACATATTTAAATGGTAGAAAATCTGAAATCAAAGCAATAGGGCTCCTGGTTTATTACCACAGCCAGCCAGCAGATGACAGTGTTGTTATTTCAAAGAAGAAGAAAAAAAGAAGATGAAAGCAGAGTTTAAAAACTATTTGGCACAGATTAAGAGATTTACTTGTTTAGATAGTGAACATTTTTTTAATAAGATGAATGGCCCTGAAGCTCTGCTGCCAAGACCAATTAAAAGAAGTTCTGTGGTATATTCAGATAAGCTTAGAAAAAAACACAAGTGATTATAATCGTTGAGATGTTTCCAGAACCAGACACGCAGGTTGTAACTCTTTAATTATAAAGTCTAGTACATCTGCTCCTATGTTCTTTGTACTCCTTTCAACCCATCACATTTAGTGTAGACATTAAAACAAAAGGTGTCATTTTGCTTTTGGTTGCTAATTAATGGAGCTTAATAGAAGATACTCAACAAATACATTGATGTTAGTTGAAAAGAAAAGGTTTAGGAGGTTAGTGAAAAGGCTCTTTTCAACTTAGTTGTGCCTATGACTAATAATGGAAATATGTTAGATTGGTCAAGATAAGTGCTCTTCATGTTTACACATACAAGAGTGAGTGGAAAAAAGCGACAGGTGTGTAGCCATGAGGCCTGAAAGAAAGAAAGTCAGGTGATACACAGACACAAAAAGCTCGCTGAGGACACCTAGTGTACAGGTGCTGTGCAACAGATTTTTTTTCAATTTCTTAAACAAAGAAAAAAATTGAGGCAAACCGAGGAGGTGTATTAGTATTAACCAAATCTGTTAAAGGAAGTATAACCTCTTGCTATATATTCCAAACAGTAAGTGTTTCATTATATATATATATATATATATATATATATATATATATATATATATATATATATATATATATATATATATACATATGTTACTTACTAATAAATAGGTGGATAAGAAAGAAGAGTGATCTATCCTATCCTATCCTTGACAGGATAAAGAGCTGGAGCAGCCGGGCTACATAAAAAGTGTTGGGGGGGCGTGTTCGCGGTCACGTCCAATGGTTGCGTGAGCAGGAATGTGATGCAGAGAGCTGAACCTCCCAGTGTATTCCTGGGGACTCTGACCACATGTTGAAGGCAACATGCTAACATGGCGAACGGTAGCATCACTGCAGGTAGCCCTGTTATTTTAAGGCCATCGTAGCTTATTAGAATGGTAGCTTATTAGCTTGGATGATCTCAAACTGTAAGAACCAGCAATAAGCCCAGTTAAACTTATACAGTGTTAGAGCCATGGCTACAAGCTACAGTCTTTAAACTCGTGATTAAAATGCTGACAGTAAACTTTTTTTTAAATTAAATAAACAAATATAAGTACAATATGGCAACATTTTCAAAGCTTTTTTGTTCTAATTTGTTCTAATTTATTTATTTTGATCGCAGGACAGTTCTGAAATGGAATTTGGATTTGCTCTATATGGGAAAAAAGCATTAGTGAATAATTCCCTAAGTTAAGAGTTTTTTAGACTGTTAGCTGTAACGTTGTGCCCATTTACTAAAAGTCCAGGGAGGCCAGGAGACCTATAGTTAGAGTTTTGAAAAGTATTATGTGCTGTACAAAGAATGTTTTGAGGGATAGATAGCCTTAATCAATTTTTTTTTTTTTTTTTTACCTTTTAGGATGCCATTTAAACTGTCAAATTCAATAGCTTGCAATCCTTTATCTTCAAACTGTTTGACTAAATGTACCTTGCCTGATAGATTTTTTTTGCTTCCATACAAAAATCAAAGTTTAGCTGCTAATACACTATGTGCACAATTATTAGTCAAATTGTAT
>VUQR01035639.1:0-20937 GCA_015108515.1 Hemichromis elongatus
AAAAGGATCCCACTGGTAACTGGTTAAGCAGGTTATTACGACCCATAATTACTTCCTAGTGTGACAGGCGTCTCTAATGGCTGCAGTAATTATGAGGGAAGCATGCGGGTTAGGACTGCTGGTATGTTGAGGCAATTTTTGCAGGATTTTTGTTTCACTTTGCCAATTTAGTGCACTTCCTTCTCGAGCATCAACGTGGTAAACAATTAACTTGTGATAATGGCGCTGCGTTCATGTTTTTGTGTTGACCTCAGGCTGTGAGTTGTCCACTGATACGGGCTTCCTGCTCAGACGGACCCTCAAAGCATTGAGAATAATTGTGCTGCGTGCTCGCATAGCTCTGGGCCTGTTGGTCTGACAGTGGAAACATATATTAAAGAAGGAGAGAAATTCAGAAACCTCTGTAATGAGTAAAATTACAAAGGAACCAAGGTACCAGGAGAGGGTTAGAGAGGTAGCCACGCCCGGGCAGAGGTGTTTGAGGGAGAGTGCCTGGTAGCCCAGGCATAGCACGTGGGGTCCAGCCGGGCACAGCCTCAAAAAAGCAACATGGGCTTTCCCTCCTGTGGGCCCACTACCAGCAGGAGGCACCGTAGAGTTTCAGAGACATATGGATTTGGTGGTGGAGCAGACACCCTGGTGATCTGACCGCTAGTGGCAAAAAACTGACATCAGCGAGGCTCCTGTATTTTATATTATATACTTCAGTGTTTTGTGCTGTGCTGCACTGAGTAAAGGATTATGCTATGCACCTCAAACGAGCCACACGGTAAATGGACTGGAGCTTATCTACTGGTTTCTACTATACTTGAGCACTCAAAGCACTTTTAGCAGCATGTCCCAGTCACACGGGTGCGTTTTCACAACAGTCACACATATTCACACTCGGGTGATCGCATCTAAAGGAACTTGGGTTCAGTATCTTGCCCCTTACCTTACAATACACAGTGTCTGGAGGTGACTGCGGTTACACGTGTAGTGTGAAATTGAATTAAATTGAACTGAATTAAAATGCTGTAGTAAAAAAGTTCCTTATACTTTATTAACTGGTAACGCTTGAGCTGGTTGTGGCAGAGCTATCTGTTAATGTACAGGCAGGTGCTTTAGTCCAGTTATCAGCAGCTTAGAGGTTTGAAGAGTCCACAGTTAAAACTGTGATGATTTATGATATCAACAAAACAGTGAAGAAGGAAATGTCTTTTTTTTTTTGTCTTTTTCAGACTTTTCTCTACACAGTTATTTATAATTCTTATTGTTTTTCTACATTTTTGTGTGTTTGTCACTGTTTTTTTTTTTATTTTACATTGATTGTCTCAATTGCAAAACTGGTCCAGTGTGTACTTTGCCTTACTTGATAAATGTATGGTAATGCAACTGGCTTACTTGATTACAGCCCTTTGTAATTGTCACTATACATAAATTTGTGAGCATCTAAATGCCTTGTGTTGTAATTAGAATTGATTTTATTTATTTAAAGGCTCGTTTGATTTCATTGTGACTCTGACAGGGTTCATAAAAACTTGCATAATGTTTTATCCCCATTTGAAATAATCACACAACTTAACGTGTGAGGCTGGTGTATTATATCCAAAGTGCTTCGTGCTGTCTAACAAAAACAAGTCTTTCATTTCTAGAGATTTAGGTTATGTGAAACTTCCATATTCGAGTCAACCCATTTGCACCCCGCAAAAGACGACTTTGTCAGATGTCTCGAGCACGTTGAGATTTGAGGAGTGAGAGGTGAAAAGCCGTCTTTTCGGGTCAGTGAAACGACACCCCTTCACTTCTAAATTTAGTTAAAAGTGAAAGGAAATCTCTTCCTTCTCAACACATCTGAAGACTCCTCAGACAACCATCAGATTGTAACCCGGAGCGTCCTGTGAGGGAGTGTGACTGCACGTTTCGGGTTTGGACTGTCCACAGGAAGCTTACCATCCAACTCTGATCCGTCAAAAAAAAATGTCAAACAAAGGTTCTTAGGAGTTTACAAGGAAGGCGACTGGACTTCTTTAGGTTTGGTGAAGGTGTTTAACCTCTCATCCAAGAGGCTTCTTCAGCTCTAAAACTAATAATGTGCACACTCCCAGGTATTTAAACCCTGGTGGGTTTTGTGCCCACTATTAATGCTCCAAAGCCCCTAAGACTGCCATGGACTGGATGACTGAGAAGCTACACAGCCAATATACAAATTCCAAGACAAGGCTGGATGTGATGTGTACTCAACATTTTAGACTTCTTTCTGATATCAAAATATATGTTTCATCTGTCATTATACTTTCAAACTAAATTCGGACTCATTTCTTTTGATGAATTTTGGTTAACCAGATTTTCAACACAAATGGACTTCGAGTGCATGATGGGTAAAGTCTAACAGAGTTAATGTAAGAGGAAAGGAAATCAGTTTGAAATGTGTTGTGTGAATGCTCGTTGAAAGACTCAGCCCATACATTTTAACCATCCCAAACTACACTGCTTGTAAAAGAAGGGAAAAAAGATCCGGCTTGGAAATCACTAACATGACAAGCAGCCAGAGGAGAGCAGCAGCGAGGTCTAAACCACAGCGCCTTGATAATGTTCCTGTCAACATATCAGGACCATGACAGACGGAGGCATCGGGGGGCAGAAACTACATGTTGGAGCTGTATGCAGCCGTGCAGCTGCTGTCACAGGCGGGACCGGAGTGGCAGGTGGACCAAAAGGTTCACTTCAGTGGAGCTCTTCGCATTTTTACGACTGTTTAAAGTTGTGCGTGAACGTTGATACTACAAAGCAGCTTTAGGGGAAAGAGTCGCGCTGTCTTCGTATATTTCTGCACAAGGAAGAGCGAGGGAAAATTTCGGACACATGCACATGCGATGACGAGCGGGCACACACATCTAGAGCCTAAACACACACACACATACACTTTCTGGCACACACATGGAGATCTCCGTGCAGGATAGCGTTGAGAACGCATCGCCAGCGCACATATTACGCGCACAGAAGCACGCTTTGCACATACACGCACGCGCGCGCAAGAACGCCCCTCTCGCTCCCCACGCCACTCCAGCTTTCCTACCTCCACACTTGCCCCAGCTGCAGGACGTGAAGCACGGTCTGAAAGACCCACATGCAGACGGTGCAGCACCTCCGGGGGGTCCCGACTCTCCCCGCCGTCGCTGGTGGGGCAGAGGACGCATACACAGGAGTAACATTCGCGGCGTTCAGTGCCACCGCGCTCCCGCCGCGCTGGTCGCTGTCCTTGGTGCTTAGAGTGCCGTCTCCCGCCGCGGCTGCTCCGCCTGCCGCCGCTCCGCTCCCGCTGCAGCTTGCTGCGCCTCCTTCCCCGCCGCTCAGCTCCGCGTAGTCGTACACGAACCACCTGAAACTCAGCACCTGCACGACAGCGGAGGGCACCACGACAAAGACGAGCGTCAAGCCGAACCACCAGTTTTCGCCTCTCAGGTAGTAGTCGGCAGCCAGCCACAGGTCGGTCGCACCGTCGGAGAAAAAGACGAGCAGGGCGCAGAGCACCCAGCAGCAGTCCAGCAGGGTGTAGGGCTTCCCGCCGGCGGCGGTGCAGTGGGGCCGGGCGGCGGGGTTCCCCGGCTCCGAAAGGCTCCTGGGCGTGTTGTCATCTTCCACAGACACCGCTGCTCCATCCGACTTAGCGGCCATGTTGGTTAGGATAGGAGAGAAAGACAGCGAAAGAGGTGGGGAAACGAGAGAGAGAGTGAGAGAAAGCGAGGGAGAGGGAGAAGGGAGGGGGCTGGCTGTTTGCAGGAGAGAGTGTGAGAGATTACATCATAACTAGCCTCATCATCAACCAATTAATTGCGAGGCATCATTACTAAGAGCGCTTTTAACACCGTGACACCAGCGCGATGTTTTCAGGACATCCAGCGTGCAGCCAGACAGTCCTGCAAAAACATTACGATATGCAAGGTTGTGGTTTTAAACCTATTATCGAATCTGCCCTATACCTCCGCAGCACCAGCGCACATGTTACACTCACATTAAGGTAATTTTGCATGCACCATATGTGTTAACGACTTAGCTGACTGTAAGGACTCAGCGTTTTTATGAACATCCAGTCGTCTTTCAGCCAGTAAATGTTAAATGTCCTGTGTATTCACTCAAAAACCACGACCCCTTGATCATTAAGAGACTGGGTGGCTTTGCATTCAGCGGTCTTGACGGCACTAGTTCGACTGACATCATTTGGGTTTATCATCGAGAGAAAGCAGAGCAGCGAAAGCTGCTTCACATTCAGACAGATGTATGAGTTCTTAAGTAAAACCACATTCTTGGCACAGTCTGGGATGGAAAGGTTAAAGGGTTGCGCTCGGTTTTCTAAATCATTTTTTTTCTGCGTTCTTCTCTGCATACCTTCAGCAGCAGTTTCACATTTTCGTTTTACCCTCTCAGAGTAACAAGTCACAGTCTGCATGCTGATTTTTATTTGTATGAGGGACACAGTGACACAAGTGTCATGATAATATGACAGACAACAACGAGGACCTGTTTATGATCACTTTGAAATTAGGTAACAGTGTAACTTATGTTGAAAAAAACAGAATAGCTAAACATTTAGACAGGTCAGATAACAAAAGAAAAACAAAAATGGGAAGCCAGATCTGAGTTTGGTAAAGAAATTGTTGATTTTATAAACAAAAACACAGAAGCATGGATTGAAGGAAATAGCCAGGGTTAGACTCATTGCCTTCATTGCATGTGTTACATCTAATCTGTAATATGGTAATTAGGCTGCTTTGTTACTATGTTGCTGTCAACATAATATATCCATAGACTGCATATAAAAGATGCACCTGTTCAGAACACCTCAGTGGATTTAGGTATGCAGACACGGCCAACCTGCTGAGCATCAGTAACTTTGAACAGTGACGTGGTTGTTGGTGCCAGACGGGTTGGTCTGAGTATTTCAGAAACTGCTGATCTGCTGGGATTTTCTCACACAAGCATCTTTAAGGTTTACAGAGAATGGTCCAGAAAAGAGAAAAAATATCCAGTGAGCAGCAGTTCTCTGGGTGAAAATGCCTTATTAATGCCAGAGATCAGAGGAGAAGGGCTAGACTGCTTTGAGCTGATAGAAAGGCAACAGTGACTTGTTACATATGCAGACGAGCATCTCCGAACACACAACATGTTGAACCTTAAAGTTGAAGGGTTACAGCTACAGAGCAGCACACTGGGTCCCACTCCTGTCAGCCAAAAACAGAATGAAATGTGGCTTCCGTTCACAACATGCTCAACAAAACCAGAAAGCAAAAGAGAAAAAAATGTTGCTTGGTCAGATGAGTCCCAGTTTCTATCACTGCATTTGGATGATGGGGTCAGAATTTGGTGTAAACATGAAAGCGTGAATCCATCCTGCCTTGTATCAACGGTTCGGGCAGATGGTGGTGGAGTAGGATATCTTCCTGACACACTTTGGATCCCTTGGAAATCCACTTAAGTGCCGCAGCCTGTCAGTACTGCTGCTGAACATGTCCATCCCTTTGTGAACAAAGCGTCTGCAGGTAAAATTGTGTCCAACCAGGTACTAGCAAGCTTGAGTATTCATCCTGATTAACTTTTGGCATCATCTTCATGTTTCAAACCTTACTGAATACAGCATGGTCTGTATTTTGTAACTTATGATCCTAACTAGAGTCAAAAGGGAGAATAAACCTGACGTGCTTCAGGTCAGCCCTACTGCAGCCGCATGGGTGTGCAATCAGTCGCAGCATGTTCATCTTTGAAACACCGATACAGCAATGGTAAAAAAGTTTGGTTTGGTTTGCAGACTCTGAAATTAAAAAGAAGACTTGGGCAGTAGAGCATCAGCTACGTCAGCTTTAAACTGCACACTGCCGGGGAGCTAGAAGGGTGCACTACTTTGTGTCTCTACGTGGAAGCGACATGGAGCTTCTTTACCTTTTCTGCACCAGCGAGCCCGATCGTTCCTACTGAAGAAACCAAATGAAGACGCTGTAATTTTTAGTGTTTCTAATATATGAAATATGCGTTCGATTGGAGAAATTGTGCCTGTTTCGGTATTTTACTCTGATTTTAGCTGCTTGTGAAAAATCAGAGTAAAAAGAAGCTGTGTGTGTGATCAAATCAAAATACAAGATATTGACGGGTAATGAAAAAACGTGTCACCTGCTGCAACGACGTCTCCGTGATGTGTGATGTTGATGGGTTTTTGGACAACAATGGAGCTCTAAGGCACAGCGCAGTGACACATATCAGGATTTGGATATGCTGACAGTATGAGTCGGTATACTCACTTTTGGTTTTCTAATTGGATTTTTTATTTTTGGCACCAAGAAAAGAAATGGAAAAAATGTGAGACTTATCCCAGAAGATTTCATTAGCATCAGTTGTTGAAAGAGGTGTATTTATTTGGCAGCAATTCAGCCGTATCCGTTTGCTAATATCCTCAGCTGGTCCGGGAGCAGCAACTCTCCAACCTCACAGGCAGCCTCTGTTCTAGTATCAGGGTCTTTAAAGTGCATTTGTCTGATTGTAATGAGGCAGTGATGCATAGAGCTGACAAGACACAGAGCAACTGGTTTGTTTACAGCAGTGACCATACTAATTGAAAAGATCCCATAAACTCTGAGCAGAATAGGCAATAAAACTCTTTGGTGAATTACTTCTCCGAGCTTCACTGCCCTCAATAAACTAATCAGCTGCCATGTTTCCACATCAGGGCAGAGGAGGGCTTAAAAAAAGCCAAATTCAATCCAAAATGTCTGCAGATCCACTCAAGTTCATTTAAAGCTTCCTTTCCACAAATGGACTGCCTTAGTTTTCATCTTGTTTTTGTTTTGTTTTGTTTTTTAACAAAATGGTCACGATAGATTCAAACAACATATTCAGACTCCAAACTCACTCATTAGGCTGACTGTCACAACCACAGCAGAAGGTTCCCACAGTTCACACTGTAATTCAGCATGTTGACGGTTGAGGAACTAAAAAGTCTGACAGATCACACTGGACGCCCTACTTTCACCCTGGGACTTTCATCTGGGGTTGCACTTTTGAGAAGTATTTGTCACATAGCTGAGTGGTTCCATATTTTTTTTTGTGTCAATATTTTATTTCCAGTTACTCTTTGCTTGGTTTGGGGGAATTAAACTTATTGGATGGGCTTAGGTATGATTGTTTTTTTTATCTTGGGTTTTTGGAAAAAGTCCAAATTTAGGCTGAAACACACCCAATTACCAGCTTTTGGAAACTCCATATGTGCCATATTGAGTGGAGGTGTCCCAGGTTCTTAATGCATGAAGAGGAATTCCCTTTGCAGGAGGTCTGATGTGGAACTGACTGACCCTGTGGTTATGTCAGTCAAGACTGCACCGTGGCTTAGATTCTACAATCTTCTATAGGTAAAACAGAACCGACAAGAAAAGCTTTTTCCAAGCTGTCATTTCCAAGCCGAGCAGCAAAGTAGACCCTGGACGGGTCACTGGTTCACTGCATGGATCACACAGTGAGTGGGACCACCACACAATCACCAGTTAACTTAATATAACACGGCGATGAAAAGATCCAAAGAAGGTCCAACAGTTGTCAAACTAAGACACTCATTAAGGATGTAGAGAAAAACAAAGGTGTTTTATTTGACAATCTCAGTTTTAGGGGAAACAAAAAAACACTGGAAAAAAAGGATGGACTAGAAACTCTCAACTCCGTAATTTCAGAGAAAGGCAAAACACGAGTTCACACAACGACACCAGAGGATTTAGATCAGTGGTTCCCGACCACTGTGCCGCGGCACATAGGTGTGCAGTGAGAGATGATCAGTATGTGCCATGGAAGATTATCTGGTTCCACCTGATTAGTGCTCTAAGCGACCAGCGTAGCGGGCAGAATAATTACATCCCCTACCACTAGAGGGCAGTACAACTACCTGCCCTAATTAAATTGGTTGCCAACTGCCAGTAAAACAGAAGAAGACAAAGAAGAAATTACATAATAGTCATGCGACAGCATAAGAGCAATAGATAAATATTTGAAAAGAAAAAGTAGGCCCTAGCATGAGTAGTGGTCAGACGAAAGCCAAAAAGGTAAACTGGGGACAAAGCGAGCCAATTCCACTATGTTTGGTGGTGGGTTGTGTGATTTTCCTAATGTGAAATATGGCTCCAAAAGGTTAGACGCTGTTTTAGAGCACAGAAAAAAATCATAGTCATCAACTCCACTTGCTTATTGAACTTACTCGTGGTTGAAAATATGAATCCAAGCCACATATTCTTCCTTTGTAAATATCATTTTTTGTGTTGTAAAAGGCATACACAGCTGGGATTTGGTGTTTAAGAACATCTAGAAGTTTAAAGATGATGCCATGGCTGTTGTCAGCGTCGCGGAGATAATACACAGAATCAAAACTATTCTAAAATTTACTAATTAGGTAGCCTCAATTTATTAGAAATTCTCCTTAAAGGTTCTGTAAGCCCACATATTTCACACATTTAAATACTCGGATCAACAGAGAATACAAAAGATTTCCTAAATGAAGTTTCACAATCCCAAATGGTTTTTAATGGCTCAGTGCTGTATAATTCAAAGCTCAGAGTGTTCTGGTTTTTGTTTCACAGCATATTAGACATACACAGATTTGTCTGAATATTTTTTTTTTTTGATAAATGATGCCCATTATGAGTTTGAGACTAAGGGGAGCTAATTAGAGATCCCAGATCATCACAGCTCCGTCTCTGACAGGCTTTAAAAAAAATACAGCCGAGTTTCTGCAGTGAGGACAAAACTCTCATCATGCTTTCTTATCACAATTAACATAAATAAAAGTTTTGGACAAAGTTTTCCACAAAATGTAAAACACAGAGAAATGAAATATTTTATTCTGGACTGACTTTAGGAGTGAATAAAAAGAAGGTCAACACCCGCTTTCATTTTTTAACTTTAGTAGTGTAATTATAGCAGTTTAATGAAAGGTCAGATTTTCAGATGTGACGTCTTGTAGGTCTGAGTGAGAAGTAAATGTTAAGAAAAGACATGGCCTGTTTTTTGTTTTTTTTTACTAATTTAAACTGACTGTATATGAAAGATGTGTGTCACCCCAACCAGTCGCAGCAGATGGCCCCGCCCCTCCCTGAGCCTGGTTCTGCCGGAGGTTTCTTCCTGTTAAAAGGGAGTTTTTCCTTCCCACTGTTGCCAAAGTTCTTGCTCATAGGGGGTCATGTGATTGTTGGGTTTTCTCTGTATGTACTGTTGTACAATATAAAGCGCCTTGAGGCGACTGTTGTTGTGATTTGGCGTTATATAAATAAAATTGAATTGAATTGTGTGGTCAGCAACTTCACTCATTGGTTTGTGAAGTCTCAAGAGGAGCATTGGAGCACTGTTACCTGTTTAAAAATCAGCGAAAGGGAGAGTGCCCTGAAACATACCACGCTTTATTAAACTCATTCATATCTGAACAGGAAACTGTCTGACATCATAGATTACAGGAGTCAACCAAGCCAAGTGGCACAGTGAATCGAGACAAAGTTCCTCTAAGACCACAGTGCTACATTTAACAAATAACAGACAATCAACACAGGACTACATAAAGTGTAAGTGTGCAAAGGTTGCACAAAAAACCCAAAACATAAATAGTGCAACACCAGACAGAACAGAATGATACAAGACAGTGCAATAGAAAGGTGCAACCAAGACCTGGAGTGCAAAGACCTAGAGGCCGAAAGGGAAACAGTCGTAACACACCTCCTATGGGTCGAGACCTGTTTGAGTGGAAAAATTGAATTTGCCAGTGAGACCTGGTCTAAATTCTTTAAAAACTGTGCAATAACTAAATCGGGAAAAACCAAGCTCCACAGTAACTCTTCTGTGATCTTTTGGGTTCAGAGGCCACAGGAGCTGTTTGTATCCTGATTAAAATCCAGCTTTGACGGACATGGTCAATAATAGATGGTGTGCGGCCTTACAGCCGTGATTCATTGTTATTAGAGGATCAGAGTTTGCCAAGAAAATATTTCCACATCATACATTATCAGCTGCAGCCCGCACTGTTGACACAAGACAGTTTAAGACCATTAATTTGTGCTTCGGTCACCAAATTCTGAGGCTAACGTCTGCAGACTCGGCACAAATTGAAAATAATCAGACCAGGATACAATATTTAGTTTCTGTTCCTACTGCAGCTGCAGATTTCTGCTCCTGGCTGACAGGACTGGAACCAAAGGTGGTCTTGTAGGTGCTCTGCCTCGGGTTGGACATGTTGTGAATCCTGAGAAGCCTTTCTGATCACTTTTAAAGACTGGTTTTCTGAGTTGCCACAGCCTTTCTGTCAGCTCCAACGACTGTAGTGTCTTCAATTTGCCATTTCCATCTTGAGAACTCCCGCTCGCTTGATATCTATTTTTAATGCACCAGTGTGTGTTAGCTGGACAGACTGTCATGGTGAAAAGCTCGGGAAACCAGCTGGTCTGGTACCAGCAGTCATGCTACCATCAAACTCACTGATTCTGATGTTTCCAACATGAGGGAAAAAAAACAAAAAACGTTAAACTGCCTCTTCGTAAATCACCACTGAAAAAGCCGGTGTGAGCCGCATCTCCAAACCAGCAGCAAACTACGCACAATGAATTGTAATAAAATAAACAAATTATCATTAACAATTACCGGTGCATACATGGCTGAGGAGGCAAAGCAGATGGTCTATTAGTCACAGGTGGTTTGATCCTCGGCTTCTCCTGCACGCATGACAAAGTGTCCACGGTCAGGACCTCCAAATTGACGGATTGATGGATTGCATCTTGCATGGCAGGTGTCACTTAGCTGCCTGTGAAATGGTGAGGGAGGGTGAAACAGCAAAGCATGCTTTGGATACAAATGTATGCATTTACCATTCACCCCTCATAGACCATTTACAGACAGAGGACAGGAAGCATTAACCAAACATCCATCCTATATGCAAAACGATTTACTCGTGAAAATGCAACCCGTCAGATTTCTCTCATGCAAAATAATATTCACTTAGTGATTATGAGTTATGCAAAGCATTTATTCCATGTGGGGATAATAGATAAGCCAAATGGTAAAGCTTTCATGTACCTTAAAATTCCACATCTGCTGCAAACGCCTCTGCTTTTATTCAGTCGTTCAGTTCTTTCTGTGATAATCGGCATTTTTCAAAGATGAATATGGCAGCTCCAGCTACTTCTCAGTGTTTGTATTTCTGTACCGGTAGTTTAGTGAGGCACATTTCACACAAACATCTTAGAATATCAACACAATGCAAAGTCTTTTTCTTTTTTTCATAAACATTTTCTTTAATTTCCAACATGAGTTCAAACATTTTCGTTAAAAAGTCTTTCTCGTTTGCAAACAATACTCGCTTTTTCTCTTCCTGCTCGGCTCCGTCCACGAGTTATGTGGATGAGAGGGCTTCTTATGTGCAAGATACAGGAAATGAAAGAAAAAGAGGCAGAGTAAAAGGAAGGTGGCATGGCTCTGGAAATCTGGAAAAAGAAGGCTTTGTTCTTGAAAGTATTGTTTACCAGAGAAACCATGTAGACACAGGGAGAACTTGCCAGCAGATGGATTCAAACCCAGAACCTTTTTGCTAAATTGACTGTAGGTGTGAATGTGAGCATGTGCTGGTCTGTGTCTGTGTTATTCCTGACATAGACTGGTGGCTTGCTCACCAGTGTAATAATACTTTATTAATCCCTAAGGCAATCATGTTATCATTGCAATTATTGTTGCCTAGTTTTTAATACTCAAAAAAACTCAAAGTCTTGATCTTATAATGAAACCTTCCAGTGCACTTTTTCAGCAAAGATATTGTTTTTTAGAAAAATAGAAAATGTCTTAAAATCATAAAAGTCAATTTTAGTAAATAACTTTTTTTGTGAGGGGAAGGTATTCCTCTCACAAAAAAAGTTTAACTTTTAAAAAACTAGCGCTGTGTCATGGCTGAAAACTGTCATATTTTAAAACATACCATAAGCAAAGCTTCAGTTCTGAAACGCAATGCAAGAGCAGTGTGCTTTAAAGCTACATTCTCCCTAATGGCCAGCAGGGGGAGACTGTTCTGGATGAAAAAAGAAGTTTGGTTATGCAGACGTTATGTGGTGCGTTTATTGCAAACTTGTGAAGTTTCTCTTAGTGCTACTTACATTAATGCGCCCACTTCACAAATATTTACCTCTAAAAGCTAACAGGAGAACAGGCTAACACCATAAACAGCTGGAATCAAATCTAAGCATAGCGAACCAGTTTCCCCTCTGCTCGTGTCACCTATTTAAATTCACATTAATGTGTCTGTTCGAGCCTTCAGCTGCCTTGTCTCTGATCTCCGTAAACACTTACTGAACTCTTACCTCTTGCTGAATATGACATAATGTTTACTTATGCATTAAAGTTCTATTTAGACTCAAAAAAGGACGCTAAAGGAAGGCATGCCCTCGGTACAGCCTTGGTTTCTCATTCAGTCACCCCAACCCCCTAAAATTTAGTTTTAAAAGACCAAAATCAAAATAGTGACAGTTGAAACAACCAGCTTGAGGCTTCATAATGGGTTTTCACTAACGCGTGGGTGGCTAGCATCCATTTTTCATAGACAGGCCACTCCAGTTGCTCCTCAGTAAGACCTGTCGGAGATACCATGTCCAAATTAAATTTTGATCTTTTCAGTGTAAAAGAGAGAGTGCAGGCATCAAAATGTTCCCCTTCAGAGTCAGCTTCACCTTAAATCACATTCTGCCCGTGCATCACTCACAAGCTGCGCATTTCCTGACAAATGAGGGTCATTATGAGTTTGGGAGCGCGGGGAGCTAATTAGAGGTCTCAGATCAGTGGTGCCACTGCTGTGATACACTTTGGTGAATGCACACAGACTTCAAGCTTCAGAGGGACTTTTAAAACATCTGTGCCAGTCCACTGTTTTAGGATAATGATTTTTTACATTTCAGATTGCTTGTCAGTGAAGAGTGACAGGAAGGATGGAAGAGAGATAATGAAGGAAAGCAAACAACCTAATTCTCCCATTGTCCTTTATGCGTCGTGATGCTAACGGCAGATATCATGTCTTAGACAGAGAGTTTGACCGAAAACTGTTTAACAATAAAAGCAACGTGTGGATGTTAGCTATCAGTTTTTACCACCTGAATAAGTTTGCTGATGTAACGTGAATATTGTGAGAATCAGACAAGTCACTGGCAACCTGTTAAGGTTCAGGCTAGAGCTCAGTTAGCATCTACCCTCTTTGTAGAAATGTTGTCTATTTGGCATAGCCAAATGGATACGTTTGTGACAGGAGAACTACACATTTAGG
This sequence comes from Hemichromis elongatus, assembly GCA_015108515.1. Classification (NCBI taxonomy): domain Eukaryota; kingdom Metazoa; phylum Chordata; class Actinopteri; order Cichliformes; family Cichlidae; genus Hemichromis; species Hemichromis elongatus. Next base: position 13,289 of record VUQR01035639.1, read on the forward strand.
GCGTCATTTGGAAAGAAAATAAACTATAGCCTCTGAAAATGTGCTTTTTTTTAGCAACACAAAGAAAGCCCTAACCCTAAATGCGTCATCGGGGGGCCTGCTTTGTAACAAGAACTGGCAAAGTTAACAAAAAGGAAAGAAGAACACAGACAAGGCTCTGGGGCTTTTGACGGAGTTGAAGAATGTGCCAGATGTTTCTCAAAGAGTCGCGAGTAAGGAAAGTGATAGCAGAGAGGAAGAGTTTTTTTTGAGTGACTGAACAAGTAGGATGTGTTTGGCTGGAAAATCTGGAGTGCACAAAGAATTGCAGGTTAGTACAAGGAATACCAACGAGGACCAACGCCAGAAACCATGAGCAGAGTCTGAATGTTGCTACCACAACTGTTGCCGTGACAATCTGTCAGAGAGTTGGTAAAAAAAAAAAAAGCCAGTCTTAGTGCAGGTGCCTGATTAAAGATGATGTCTGAGTGTGCCGGCTAGGTGTCTAGTGGGAAGACAAGAAGCTACGCCTGTGAAGTGACACAGAAACACGGAAATATAAATACACAGGGAGGAAGGAAAGTGAGAACGCGAGAAAAAGACGAACCTGCAAGCTGGTGCTGGAGGCTATGCCCTGCACTGCTCACGCATGATTAGGCGATTGGATAATCACGTAAATAAGCAGGTACACAGGTGTTTCAAATAAAGCTTGGCAAAAACACTCGTTCTCATTTAGCACAGCAGCCGAGTTGCCAACAGATGAGTTTCTGAGGTCAGACGAGCATCCTGCAGAGCGTGCACAACTCACTTTCAACATCAGTCAGAGGATTAAGACAAAATAGAAAGTGCCTTAGAGTCATTAAAGGAAAGGACGTCCACAAAACTCACTTCTTCAAAGTGATTTATTACATGGAGAATTACATGAAGCCTGCAGAGTATTCACTGATCTGAGAAATCCTTCAATACCCCAAAATGTCAAGCTTTTCACAAAAATCACTTCATTTTATATTTTAAACCGTGGATGTTAAAAATCCCATCGTCAATTTAGTGTGTTTAAATGCCTGTAGGGTCTGTGGGAACCATTTCAAACCAATCGCATCAAATCAAATCATGCTTTAAAGGAAAGAGGGAGAAAACATCGCTGAATTGTCTGGAGGCACATGCAGATTTCCTGAGATTTTCTAGATAAGCACTGACGGTGAAGTTACCCATGTGTCCTTTTACACTTCATGGTTGTACTGTGATGGGACGAGATCAGCCTCTACTGCTTTTTTTCCGAGTATAGAAGAAGTTGTTTCTCAGCTGGCGAGAGACAAAAACCTCTCAGGAGTTGATGCCCCTCCCACTAATGATCGTCTCCAGCTTAAAGAAGCATACGATGAGGTTTGCAGATACAGATCCTGGTTCATTCATTTGGACCTCGTTTTATTGATATTAATATATTCATTGTTGTTTCAGTTCAGTAAATAGTTAACCTGTAAAGCACAGGTTAATAGTGCCACACACACTGCAGAGAACTTGTAACACCTGTATGCTAAAGATCTCGTTCATTGACACTGGAAACACTGACCACAGAGAGATAATAGCCACCTATTTGGAGGCATATCCACATTATTAGGCACGGTGGCGTCATTTTGTACTCTAGTATGATTATCCCCACTCCCCGAGCTAACAATCCAGGTCTCAGCAGTCTTCAGTTTACCTCAAATCTCCTCCCTCGTGTTTACTCGCTCTCTTTCAGGTACTTTCATGCAATAGATTTTGTTGTAGGGAGATGGAGTTTATAGCTTTCAGGTTGGGGATTTCTTCACTTTTGTAATCATATTTAGAACCCATATTCTATTCTATTTTAAGGATTATGTTTTTGTGTTTCTTTGTGCTTCAGCCTCAGTTTGATTTCCCATGTTCTCCTGTTTAAATTATTATTTTTTTTAATTTTCATTCTCTCTAAGTCCAACTTTATTCTTTAATGATCATTTTTATATATACTTGTATACTACTTACATACTTAATTTTTTTTTGTCTGTTTTATTTTATTTTGTGTCACTTGTGTCTTTCCTTCAGCTTTACTTCTTGTGTGTTATTACTAGAGATGACTCAATACCACTTTTTTTATGTCCGATACTGATATCATAAATTTGGATATCTGCTGATACCGATATGAATCCGATATAGTCTTTTATAAAAAAGTGTTTTCATATTTTTTTTTCAGCCACCAAACAAATACTTGAGTTTATCTATAGTACTTTCAGACTTAGCAATGGCAACACACAGACATCTGAGCTCCATAAATGAGTTGTTAAACTTAACGTGGGAATGCTTTACCAACATTCAGAGATGGACTTGCTTTACTTCTCTGGGATAGCCTACTGGGAGATGAAATGCCGGCTTGGCAGCGTGTAGCGAGGCTCCAGATGCTTTCAGTGTGAAGTAACTCCAGACCCCCGATAGGTCTCGCACACAACAGCCGCTCTATCACGTCATGCCATGTCTTAACTTTTGTGAACTGCTTTTGTGATATTTAATGGATCAGATTACATTTTTTAGTTTCTCCTCAATATCCGATCCAGTAATTTAGGTCAGTATTGGACCGATGCAGATACTGTATATTGGATCGCTCCATCTCTAGTCATTACCCTGATTGTGTTCAGCCATGCCTCGTTTCCCTCCTGTTTCCACTTTGCCCGATTATCTCGCATGTATAAATAGTCCTGTCTTCCCTGTCAGATCGTCTATTTGTCCTCCTTGTGTGCTACCTGCCTGTTCTGGATGTTGTTTGTGGCTTCCCTGTGGATTTTGTACACTGGACTTTTTGCATGACCTGAATAGAAATGTGTTATTTATTTATTTTTCAAAACCATGTCTGAGTCCTGCATCTAGGTCTGCTCTCTGCTGAATGTGGTTCTGCAGACACATGCACTCCTGAAAAACATGACCTAGCTAGGGAAGCTGTGACACACTATCTTGTTAGATATTTAATTGAGTGTTGTGGAAGCATCGGACATCCATGGCAGTTAAGAGTGCACATACACAGTATACAGAGATCACATGACCAAAAAAAATGAACTTTATGGTTAAATGCACTTGGGCAGGGTGTGGACAGCCTAGTGTGAATCCACCCTTAAAGATTTGCAGGTTTGCAGTCAGGAGACAGTGGCTTTTTTTTTTTTTTTCAGACAGGTTTTTTTGTTAATTGTGACTTTTTACTTTTGCTTTCTCATTAGATCAATAGAAACTACTTACAGACAGGAACATTTTTTGGTTTTGGTGAAAATACACAACAGCAAACATGTTGAAAAATGGTGAGTTGGAATTGATCATCCACTAAGATGCCAGCAGCTTTATTAACATGTCTTTAGACCAGGTTGGTTATTTACACTCAGATTAGAGGTTACCTATTCACAGGTGAGATACAAAACTTTCTGAACAAAGAGCAAAGGGCAGAAGTTTAACAAGGAACCATGAAAAGAAAGGCTTACATATTATTAATTGTGTTTTGGCTCCACTATTGTAGGAAGTATGCTAGCAAATATAAAACCCTGCCTTCATCAGGAGCTATTAAACATAACTGACTGCAATGAAGAAACAAAGTAATAATTTGTTCACTTTAAATTTGTAACTATTGTCCATGATGTAAATATTTTTTTCTATAAAAGTTGTGTGTTTCTGTTCTGTTTGTATGTGTGCTTTTCTTCTGCTGCTGTTACAAACATATTTCCCCTTGTGGGACAATTAAAGGATTATTGTATTTTATTGTAAATAGTCTAAAATCAACGCAGGCCCTGGGTGAATGTGGGCCAGAGAGTGAGTCTGAACGTTCTGTTCATTCACAGTCGCATTTATACAAACTTACTTTGCTTAATGGGTTTTTTTTAGTGTTGTATTACCTGAACTACTCTTTAGATCACCAACTAAATACCAAGTCTGATCTCAGAATTAAGTCAGTGGTACTTGGCCTACGTATAGTAAACCTAACCTTTTCTTCCTTCTTCTCTACTGGTTGCTTTTTTGTGCAGCTCTGCTCTTGAGTGTGAATGTCACAGGTAACCACTGGGAAACACTGGGAGGCACTTTCAAAGTAAACTTAAAGTAACTCTGGACCTAAGACATTTTAAACTTAACACATATATAGTTTTTTGTAAACACTGAAATGCAGGTACTGATATGAATATTAATGCATACACAAGCTGATGATGTACACATCTGGTAGTTCAGTTTTGTTTTGTTTTTTTCTAAAAAAAAAAAAAAAAAATGATTGTAGAAGATAAATCATCTATTACAACTCATGTGACATAATTTGGTTCTTTAATTTTTGGGGGGGAAAAGGTTAAATCTTTACTCTAGTAATAAGGGTGCAATGCTATTTCATGCAAAGCCAGCAGCAAGAACCAGTTTTAGAGCTGCATGATGTCCAGCTAGCAGCAGTCTGTGAATGCTCTATAAACTGCTGAGTGGAGAGCTGCCCATTAACTTGGCCCCATCAGCTTGCTTAGCTCTTTCACTCTCATAAATCCTTTCCCCAGACCTTTCTGCCTCCCTATCAGTGAGCATCCAGTCTGAGTGAGCTGAAGGCTTCAGGCTCCTCTACTTAAACACAGATGCCTATTTATTATTTTCGTAATATTAGATTTTTGTGTAACAAACACAACAGGTTGGTACTCACTTGTAGAATGGTTGCTGCTAGGAACGAGGTCCTGTTTGCTTAATTTACTTTTGTAAAATTATTTCTGAGTATCTTTTATGTTCCCGGGTAAATGGGGAAAAAGTAGCTTTATTCCCAACTTGTAGATTTTCAAGTAGATTAGATTTTTTTGTTATGTAATTAAAATCTCAATTAAGAAATTCCTGGATAAACAAATCGTCTCTTGTTGCAAATTACATAAAACCTGTTACATTATGCCAACAGTAAACACATACTGTGCTGCAATTGAATAAAATAAACTGGGTTTGGAGTTTATTTTTTTTCTCAGTTATTTTTTTTAACTGAGAAAAATAATGAAGCATATTTGTAGCAGCCATTTTTTAGCCACACTAAACTGTAACCTTTGCACTGGCAGGGCTTGGATGTGAATAGTCTGTATATATTATATAGTTTGTGTTCTACTAATTGTTTCCTGTCACTTTTCTGTATATGGACTTCTACAGGAATGCTTACATAGCACCTTTCTACTCAGTTTGGCCACTCAAGGAATGTGTCTGGGACTTTTTCAATCACATACACATTCATACCATGCCTTTAACTCTACATAAGCATTTTTTCAGTCTAACATTCACACACACTGAGAGATTCACACTGCCAAGGATGCATCAGGGGCAACTCAGCGTTGAGTATTTTGCCGTCTCTGTCACAAGGACCGTCCGATCTTCTGATTTTTAGAAGACACAATCTACCATTTGAGCCACAGCTGCTGATTAATCTGGAAATTGTGGGAATTTTACAAATATGCAGAAGTTAGTATTGTCTACACCTAATTTTTCACCCAAGTAAACTTAAGCAGACTGGCAATTTGTAAACTCACTTAAAAAAAAAAGAGAATTGACATCTTCAGTAGCCAATGACGAGTAGCACTAATGTTGCATCACTTCTCTGCCAAAGTTTAACTATAACCAACTCCAACCTTTACTGTGTGTGACACAGTGAAAAGAGGTAGCAGCGATACATCAGCATCCCGTTTTCCTGACTGCTGTATCTCACATCCAGACATCAGGGTTCTGATCTTGATTGGTTTTTAGAAATCACTGTAATTTGTTTCAGTTTGGCAAAAGAGTGCACGGGGAAAAAAACAAACATTTAAAAATCTGTCCTACATAATAACTCGACATAAACTGATTGTGTTAATTAAATAAAGTTTTGGGTGCACACAGATTAACAAACTTTTATATTGTGAAAAGAAAAGTGCACCTACACTGCTTTCATATGTGTATAAACAGCTTTTAAATGCTTTGAAAATTATACTGTATATACTGATTCGTAATTCCAATACATTCCACATATCATGTCTACTGGGACCCACACCGAGGGTTAACCTCTGTGACTTAATGTGACTGGAAAAACAATCACTATTGTACTTGACTCAACTGTCCAAGAGGCAATGCTGTTTAATTTTTAACACATTTATAAATATGATTTCTCACAGCAGAGGGCCGTAGGTGGATAAAACAACACAGGAAGATTGCAAACAACAGAGTGTGAAGACTGTCTGCAAGACTCAGAGGAAAACTGGATGGATGGATGGATGTGTGTAAATGAGATGAGATGAGATATACTTTATTATTTATCTGTGATTGATTTCTATGAAACTGGGGGATTCAGATGGATTTCAGAAATCTGTTCACTCCTCTCAAATGAATGTTCTTGCCCTCCTGTCACTGGTAAATACTCAATTCCAGCAGAACAGAATCCATTTGGCAAAATGAAAACCGAGAGTCCCACTGCTTACTGCTAGAGGGAATTCACTCTTAAATATAATTCATACATACATATATATGTTTAGCAAGTAACTTTTTGCAAATCACTCTGGAAAAATAGGAAGTTACTTAAGCTGACTATATAAACATATGGCCATTTTTCATGGCCATGGGGGAGTTCTTTACAGTTAAGTCAGAAAATGTATACCCTCCTTAACATTTTCCAAAGCCATCCAGTCTTTGGCGTCTTTCCTGGGGCGATTCTGGGCCACGGGCCTCATGTTTACCACCAAAAGTCGTAGGCCTACTTTGTTTCTTACCATCCATCCACACTCCTGTATGATTAAACATTATTTAATAATGTTTAATGCTGCGGAGCTTGCTGTTGAAAATAAAAATAAAATAATAGCAGAATATAAATACTAACGAAAACAAATTAATTCTAGACTTTCTTAACTTTTAGTACTTTTCAATACTGTGTCATGCTTAACGACAGTGTTGCGTTTTAATCCTGTGTTAATTTATTGTTCCCCTGTTAGGAGACCTGGGTCGCCGACCCAGAGTTTTGAGTTTTCTTTATTGTTGAACTTTGAGTTTAACATTATTTATTGTTTCTAGTCTTTTGGTTTCTTTATCAGAGTTGTGCCTCCTGGTTTCTGTTCTGTGTTCCATAGTTTCTGTCTCCCCTGTCTGCTGTATCCAAGTCTGCGTCTCTGTGTTATGTTTCCTGTTTTATTTTGAAGGTCCATGTCTTATGTTAATGTGTCTGGTTTTGCTTCCTTTGTCTCGTTGGCCCTGATTTGTCCAAGCCGTGCTTCCCTCCTGTTACCCATTCCCTGACTGCTCCCTCTGTGTATTTAAGCCTTGTGTTTCTCTGTGTCAGTGTTGCGGTTACGGTTATCATGCTGTGTGTTCTGCCTGTCAGCCTGTTTGGTGGGGGGGGGGTTTGGGTAGTTTTCAGTTTAGTTTTTGGTTTTTTTACAATAAATCTAAGTTTATGTTTAACTTCCATCTCTGTGAGTCTGCACTTTGGGTCCTCCATTTCGTCACTCCTGCCTGCACATAGCCCACACTTAACAGACTGTGTTTGGACACTAGGCGACCTGTGCAATCTTGCTGCTGCAAATACTTGTAATCAGCTGCCAAACAGAAAAAACATTCCGTTTCACCCAATTAGGCAAATGCCATTTTTTTCTAGTTGCATGGAGGTTACATCCCATTTTTAGTCTAGTGTGACTCATAAGAACAAGGATAACATGAGT
>VUQR01035639.1:20957-51260 GCA_015108515.1 Hemichromis elongatus
GTCTGCGTCTCTGTGTTATGTTTCCTGTTTTATTTTGAAGGTCCATGTCTTATGTTAATGTGTCTGGTTTTGCTTCCTTTGTCTCGTTAGCCCTGATTTGTCCATGCCGTGTTTCCCTCCTGTTACCCATTCCCTGATTGCTCCCTCTGTGTATTTAAGCCTTGTGTTGCGGTCTACCCTCATTGCTGTGTGTCTCCTGGTGTATTAGTTGAATCAGTTACCTGGTTTAGTTTTGTATGTTTTTCCCTGCAAGCCAATAAAGCTGTGGCTTTTGAGTTCACCCTTTCTGCCTCCGAGTGTCTGTGCTTTGGGTCCTCCTTATCACTCCTGCCTGCACACAGCCTTCACATAACATCCCCTGTACAGTTGTTATGATAAAGTAGAGCACATATAGAGAACAAAGCCCTGTTTGCACAAGGCTCTAATTGTATTTAATTGGATTCACTTGCTTTTTGAGCCTCAAGTGGCCCTTTAAGGACCTGCTGATTTTCAACTTCTGCATTGACTTAATTAAACGATGGGTCATGAGGAAACAAAATTAAGTTCAGATGTCAAAGTGTTGGGCTATGGTCAGGGAACTAAATTTAGTCAAGTTAAAATGGCAAATTATTAATGTTAGTAGACCTCAGTCATCACTGTTATTAAGTAACTGCGGTCCCGCTAAAAGCTGTCTGGTTTATTGACCCCATTCATTCACTCCATGCTCTTCACTTCATATTCCTTGGCTTCAATTATGATTACGACAGCTGCTAGAGAACTTAAGTATGTCATTCTGAGGCACTGGCTAAAACGACCAATACTATTTTACTTCCTGAGTCTCACTTTCTCCACTAATATTTTTTTAATGTGTTTATTACATGTAGAAATTGCAACAACAACAAAAAATTCCCTTGACAGAAAAATCAACCCACTGAAAATAATCTCTGTGTTTGTTCACCGTTTACCTCAGATGGGATTTTTCTTTCACCAGAAAGTTATTTTTCAATAAAATTATAGCTATGAAGATATTTGTCACCAATACAGGGAGGATGCCTGGAGCAGGGATGGCACTCTACATTTCTACATTTTTCGGTGAAGTGACAGCTGCAGTCTTTCAATGCTCATTATGGTGGGCCGGAGATGAAAGCAGCACCGAATGCCTGGTAAAGCAGTGATTATGCTAAGATTAGATGTGCTGGGTTAGGCAAGCTGAATGTACAGCATGGGCGTGTCCTCACAAGGATGCATTTTGTTCAGCAGAGATATACACCTACCAAACCTTAACTAACAGCCGACTGGTCGATTCAGCTCATGCTATGTTGAATGTCTGAACAATTAAAACATGAGTAAAATATTACATAGAAGTATTAAGGAAACAACCATATGACGATGGCACAGCGCTTTTAGATGGAGTTGTAGGAGGCTTCCTGTGTGACCACAGCCCAGCTTTCTCAGGGTGGATGTTACGCACCAGAAATTAATTGACATCATCTGGATTATTGTATTTAAGGACCGGCTATGCCAATGTTTGTCTGCCTGATCTTACTATGTACTTGCTAAACTGTTTTGTCAGAGCTCTATGTCAACATCTTTCCCTGCCATCCCCCCTGGAGTAGAAGAGCCACCACTGGATCAATGTTGGGATCGTTACTCAACAAAAACTAATAAAGGTTTGACGCAATACTTATTATATGACTTTCTGTTAGTAATGTGGCCTAAAACACATTGTCACATAATGACAAGTTAACAGTATTGTGGCAGGCGTGGCCTGCGGTGGCGTGTAGGGAAGGCGGAGGCACCTGCACGCCATCCGCAATCATGCCCGTCACAAGTATAAACCCGTAGTCCAACCAAACCAGCCAGAGAGACTTTGATGTGATGGCCACAGTGATTTCACTTTTGAAACATAAACAGGTAGAAACGAAGGCTGTAGCCTGACTGCTCATCACCGCCGTTGCTACCTGTTGAAGACGAGGCTTTGGCTGCTGGGCTGGGTTGGAATTGGGATTCACTCGGCTTCTAAATCACTGTGGGGTTTCCACTTCTTTCTACATTCCCTCGCATCAATTCTGAAAAAGTAGCTGGAAATGCACAGGAGCTAACGGTGACAATATTGAACAGGCCACAATAGTTGTGGCTGCGTCGGTTCAATTCAATTTTATTTTATTTATTTAGTGCCAAATCACAACAACAGTCACCTCAAGGCACTTTATATTGTAAGGTAGACCCTACAATAATACATACGGAGAACAAACCAACAATCAAATGACCCGCCATTAGCAAGCACTTTGGCGACAGTGGGAAGGAAAAACTCCCTTTTAAAGGTAGAAACCTCCGGCAGAACCAGGCTCAGGGAGGGGCGGGGCCATCTGCTGCGACCGGTTGGGGTGAGAGAAGAAAAAACAGGATAATAAACATGCTGTGGAAGAGAGACAGAGATTAATAACAGGTACGATTCAATGCAGAAAGGTCGGTTAACACTGAGTGAGAAAGGTGACTGGAAAGGAAAAACTCAGTGCATCATGGGAATCCCCCGGCAGCCTAAGTCTATTGCAGCATCCAAACTGAAGCTGGTTCCATAGAAGAGGGGCCTGAAAACTGAAGGCTCTCCCTCCCATTCTACTTTTAAATACTCTAGGAACAACAAGTAAGCCTGCAGTGTGAGAGCGAAGTGCTCTGATAGGGTGATATGGTACTACAAGGTCATTAAGATAAGATGGGGCCTGATTATTTAAGACCTTGTATGTGAGGAGCAGGATTTTGAATTCAGTTCTGGATTTAACAGGGAGCCAATGAAGGGAAGCCAATACAGGAGAAACATGCTCTCTCCTTTCTAGTCCCTGTCAGTACTCTGGCTGCAGAGTGCGACATGTTACATTTATTAGGAGGTGCACGTCAGGTTACACAATATTTTATGCTGAAGGGTTTCAGGGAAGTTTATGGTTGTAGATTTCCAGCTGAAGCATAATTCCACAAATCGTGACAGAACTTTTTACAATAGTATAGATTCACACACCTCTTTGTGCACTAGATTTGGGCCACTGCAAACCAGTTTGTTGAAGAGTTTCTGCCTGGATTTTGTTTATTTGTTTTTTTGTTGTTTGGGGGGTTTTTTTGCTAATGTGACAGCCTGACTCATCCAAAATGTAACCAGGTAGACATGCATTCGCCAAACAGGCAGAGATTCTCCCTCACACACGTCTGCAAATTTGCAACTGCAGACCGCTGATTGGTGGTGGCCAATTTTAACATATCGCAGAGGTGTGGCGATGATAGTGATGGTCTGCTGAAGATGCAAATTTTTCTGATTTAAAATCTGAACAGTACCTCACTGCTATATTGGCAGAACCCATCCAGAAAAATCACTTAGAACCGGTTGATAGATCTGTGGGTAAAATGCTTTTATGGTCCTGGCTCTGTTTACAGAGTGAGTTTGAGTTTGTGGACTTTGTTTCTCTTTTTATATTTAAATCTGTGATTCTTGCTTTTCTTAGTGTTTATGTGCTGATCTTCAACAGGCAACAAAGGAAGTTTGGGCTTGTTTTAAATGACTCTTTGTGTTTTTGGCTTTGTGTTCAAATTTGACACTAAAAGAAGTTCATCATCCAGCTAGTCTTTTAATCAAAACTAAGCTAACTAAACTAGCATGCTAGCAAAAGTTTAGGTTTTTGTTTCTCTGGTTTTTTGCTCAAGTAGGGTTATGTAGGGTAATGTTAATTTTCTCCATAAATTAATTAAGCATTTAAGAATTTTAATAAAAATACCCCAAATCAGAAGATTTTAAATTTATATTTATGCATATTTATTTAAAACCCTTAAATCTAAAGTTGATCTATTCTTATTTTCTGCTCTGTGTTTTTATCATTGGACTTTGCAAGATTAGCTTTGCATGACTCACAGTTAAAAATAATCCTTGCCTTAGACTGGGCCTCGGTGCAAACCAAGCCATTTAGGGCCCTTCCATCTCCACTGCTGTCTTCTCAATGGCAGCCCATCTGTGGGCGGGGCTCCTGTGCTTGCAGGCATTGCTGTCCTGCGATGATCGTATTAGAGCCAAGAGACCTCATTATTTGAACCTTCTCCCTTTTTAAATATAAATATCCAATCTACGTGGGAGAAAATAAGAGAAGGCATAAGAGGTCCACTTCAAGGCTATTTAACAGTTTTGCACAATTCATGTCCGAAGCAATTAGTTAATTATAAAAATCCATCGTGACCATTTTGCTATCAGTCAACTCACTGATTATTTGACCTGTCATTTGAGAACTTGTAATAGTTACAATCATCTTAAGGGTGATGGGGCCGGGGCTGTATTATGTCAGAGACGGTCCTCACAATATTAGAATTACACGCGTGTGAGAGTGTATGCATGTGGTTCGTCTAAGGAGTGGGAGTTTGTGCAGCATGGCAGCTGCCATGTTCACTTTCTGTTGTTTAGTCGCATGCTGCTCCGAGTGTGCGCATGCACACACACACACACACGCACACACACACGCAGACACACACACACACACACACACACACAAAATAAGCTCTTCAGCACATACAATCACAACAACGAACGCAGAGAGAAACTTTCAAATACGATCACCTACTGTACAATCTGTACGTGCACTGTCTGGTAAAGGCATGCACACACACACACACACACACATATATACATATATATATATACTTATATATATATATATTTTCTAGCTGACTGGCCCTTGAGAGTTCAGTGTCTCAGCAACAGTGTCAAATAAGCACCAAAAACAAGAGATAAAGTGAGGTAGAAAAAGATATGCAAGGACAGAGAGAGAGAGAGAGAGAGAGACTTCCAGGGCAAGCTACAACTGGGAGTCCAGAGGGGGAGAAATGAAGGGAGGATGTGGGATCATTTTAATCTCATTATAACATTTATATTAAGAGGAGTAATTACTCAACCCTTCATTAGGATTTTTTTCTTCCTGAAAGTCGCTGGAGGGCTGAGAGGACTAAAGAGCACAGCCACCGAGAGCCACTGAGAGGCTACAGCTATCCACTCAGACGAAGCAACGCCTGTGTTTACATACTCAGGGAATTATAGATTTCTAAGCCTGGGTTTGTTTTACATTAGGCAGCTTGGGCTCAGTGGTATTAATGCAAATGCTATACATTGTGCATGAAAACAAGTAATTCCACAGCAAAGAGGGGATTAGGGGGAAGAGACAAAGAAACTGGCAGGCTCATTATGATACATAATCATGTTTTTCCTCATTAAGTCATGCTGCATGTCCCTGTGTTACCAAAAACGCACGACTTCCAGAGTCACACTGGACCATTGGATTGATCATTCACAGTGTTGATGACCACACTGACCACAAACGCAGACTCCTGATCTTTTTTTATCTGCTGGAAGTTCCATTAAACATGAAATTGGCATTATAAGAAAGAACACTCAAAACATTACTTCAGCACAACCGGTCAGCAAACTTTTGTTTGTCTTAAAATAAGGTTAATTAATTAGTCGAATCATTAATTCTACAAATGCGATTCTTATAATTCTTTAATGGAAACTAAAGTTAATTATATACCACATAAAGTGCCCAGAACATTACAAGATGTCTGAGGAGTGCATATAAATCCATCCAATGTGGAAACCGGATGTCATGGTCTGGGTGAGTACGGGTTTTTTCCACTCTGCTTGGCTCCACCTTCAGGCGGAGACTCCAATCAGCCTTCACACCTGACTGCAATCAAGTCACCGGCATTTAAGACCAGCACTCACAACAGACCTCTGCCAGATCTTCAGCTAACTCGTGTTACTGCTAGGCCGTCAAGCTCTCGTGAGGTCCCTTAATGTTTGTATTTCTACTCACAGCGTTTTCTCTCTGTCATAGTTACCTGCCTGGTCATCACGCTTCACAAGTTGGAACAATATGCATCTTTGCCTGGATCTGGTTACACTCCCTTCATCGTGGCACTTCAGCTGCCTGCCTCCCTGCCAGGGCTGCTGGACCAAGTACATTCTAGACTCTCTCTGGACCACTACCTACCCGGACCCCTTGGACACCCTCCTCCCACATCCCCTTCACCTGCAACACGTAAGCCGTTTCCACCACCAATCATCCAGCTGTGATTCACTGGAATTCCTCTGACCGCCTGTCTCTTCTCATTATAGTGACTTTGTGTACCTCCACCCGGGCCACTGCCCCTTTCTCCCCTCCCCAGGATCCGTTCATAGACTCTTGTATCTAGTCATAGCACACAGTTGGAGTTTCATGTTTCACAGTTCATTGCCTTCATAGTTTCCTGCACTGTAATTAAATTAGTCACTGTAAATAAAGCACTGTATTCACGTCAGTTTTGCCTCCTTCTGTGTCTGCACTGGAGTCCACACACACAGCCTGGCCCTCTCGCCCCTAACAACGGATTAATAATTATTCTGCAAATCAGGTGAAGTGGAGTCCCCATCACCACTGCAACTGCATTAACTTATTATTAGCTCATGAAGTAGTGGGGCAACCAGGGGGTCATAGATTGTTTCAAGCATGTAAAATGCTTTCAATGTCACACTGTAATAACTGTATAGTAAAACTGTACTGGCTCATTTGCAGTAACCCTTCTGTTTAATAGGGTCTTAGGTGAGGTCAGACTTTGTTGGAGTGGCATAACATGTCTGTCTTGTTAGCCATTTTCAGCATTGCCTTCACATTTGTTTGGTAGTATGGGAGATTTTTAAGCTCAGTATGAGAGTAAATGTAAAAAGTGGTATAAAGAAAACTCTTCAGAATGGAGGTTCTCATACATCCTGTAAGAAGAGCTTATACTTAATATCAAGGGGTTTTTTTCATGGTATATAACATCCATATAATCGTTTATGTACTTTATGTACTTCACATCTTGTGTCTTGTAACAGAAGTTTTCATGCATGAGGAAAACCTGGTCTCATGAAATTTCCATAACGCATAACAGTCTCAAAATTCCTAAACATCTTTAGTGACATACCTGAGCTCCTTCAGTGTTTCAGGCACTAAGGGCATGCAGGTGAGTCACGCTTGCCCCAGATTTGCTGGGACAAGTAGAATGTCACAGGCTGCTTAGACCAACACCTTAATCCTCAGGGGGTTGACTATATCAGCAGAAGAAATCACTCTGTGTAAAATGAAAGGATTACTTGCGGTGTTGCTTATACTTTAGTCTCTCTGTTCATTGTTTCAGCTGGTGAGCTCACAGAATCATTTCCAGACTCCATATGTCGAATGAAAAACTATCATTTTTGCAAACAATCAAAATGATCTAACAAGTCAGAAATTCTAACTTTACTTCTGAATACTTCCTGTAAACAAATATCTGACCCTATGGATGGAGCATCATTTAAACACTCTGAAAATGCTTAATCGTATAAACTTATGTGAGCAGTGACGCTTTAATTTGTGTTTGACAAGCTGGTTAAAACCAGACATTCAGAGACTGATTGCTCAGTAAAATAGAGAACAATGTTCAGTGTTCAAACTGAGCTATAATAACAATGAATATTTAAATTTTATTTGGTTATTAGACATAATACTGTTTTTTAAACATTTACCACATCAACACTAAATGCTGATGTTATCTTATTTCTATTTATCACTCTATCACACCTGATCAGCTTTCTAACTTGTGACCATGTAGAAAACAAATCTATTTTAAATATGACGTTGCATTTGTTCACTAATTTGTACTTATGTGATTTATCTCTGGCTTCTTATCTGCTCATTAATTGGTTACTAAAGATGAATGCTAGAAATAATGTCTGAGGAAAGCGATGCCAGAAAATCATTGCATAGCAGTGCTCGCAGACGACAACTTACACTCGCATTTGTCTTTTTAAATTGTGTCTCGTCACTCGTTGTTTACCATACAGTGTGGGAAATAAATATTTGATGCTGAAATTGTAAGTGTGCTCACTTACAAAGACATAAACAGTCTCTAATTGTTATGGTAGTTTCATTTTAATGGAGAGCTACAGAAAATAAACCTAAAATCTAGGGGGAAAAAAACACATTTGATAATAGTGTATAAGTCATCAACTGATTTTCATGTCACTGAGTGAAAGGTTTGGCGCCCAAGCAAAACATAAGGAAACCCTTGTTAGCGAGCGCAGTGGTACGATGTTTCTAGTAGCTGGTCACTAGCTTTGCACAGTCAGGAGGACTTTTAGCCCTCTCCTCTTTACATAAACTTTCTAAATCCTTTAGATTTCTTGGCTGCATCTTGACAATTCAACATTTTAGGACTCTCCCGAGATTTTGTATAGGACTGAGGCCACTCCATGACCTTAATGTGCTTCTTCTTTAGCCACCCCTTTGTTACCTTGGTGGAATGTCCGTGTCGTCCATGACTCGTCTTTAGTGTGCTGGCTGAATGAAGGAGGTTCTCAAATAGATTTTATGTTACATGCCCCTGTCCATTGGCCCCTCAATGCAGTGAAGCCATCATATAACAATAGCTGAAAACTAGCCCAGGAGCATAATGTTTCCACCTCTATGCTTCACAGTGGAGTCAGTGTTCTCGTTCTCCAAACACGGCAGGTCAAGTTGATGCCATAGAGCTCAGTTTGGGTTCCAAATGGCCACGCCACTTTCTCCCAAACAATCTCTGAATCATTCAGATGTTCACTGACAAAGACTGTACAGTACACGTACTGTACGTACGTGCTAATCTATCATGGCCTAGTGTGTTATCAGTGGAGTGTTTGGTGAACGGGGTCCCAATTGCTTTCAGATTATTGAACTCTTTCTGTGAAGGGCTGATCTACCTCACCCCATCAGGCAAGATCTTACATGGAACGCCACACCGAGGGCATCCGATGGGTGTTCTATATTTCTCCCTGTGGCGTGGGCGTGGTCTCTGGTCAGATGCAGAGGAGGGGTGTCGCAGTGAGCTCTCGGGGCGGGGTGAACAGGGGTGCTGTGTGCTGGGACTAATTGTTGGTGTTTATATGTTTGCAGTGACAGCAGGAGAGGAGGAGAAGTGGACATGACAGCAGAGCGCGGGAGTGTCTGTGTCCCGTTAATATAAACCACAGTGAAATAAAGGCTCTGCTGCTAATCCGGTGTGTCCGTGTGCATTTGGGAGGGGGGGGCAACCGTTACACTCCCATTTCCAAATAATCACACCAACACGTGTCACCGTCTCACCAGCCTTCATGCTGATGGTCCTGTAACCATTCCAGCCTTGTGCAGGTCTACGGTATTTGACATCCTTTGACAGCTCTTTGGTCTTGTGCATGGTAGTGAAGAAGGCCAAATGGAAGAAACTGATTATGTGGACAGGTGTGTAAATGGGATCCACTGTATGTGAGAAGTCACACAACACTGCATTATGGGTGAATCTGCACAGATGATTTACAGGAAAGTCTTCTTTCTTCTTGGGATTATGAAAAATCCGTGTTGAGAGATGTAGAAGAGAAATTCATCAGGGGAATAGTTACTTGTACCTGTTAAAGACAAGATGAACTCGCACTGTTTATAATTATGAATTATGTATACTTTATGTTTTAAACTGAAACAAAAGAAGATCAAAAATAGAGTGTAACACCTTGCTTTATATTCATGCTCTCACACATTCAAACTTAGAAGCCTCCCATAACAATGCTTGATATCACACCTGACTTGCCAAAATATCTGTAGGTATGCTATAGATGTAGGTGTCGATACAAGATGATATCAGATAAAACTGGAAGGAACACATTGCTTTTTAATTAATAGGAAGAGTTTAATCAATTTAAGTAATAATTAGAAGCATTTAAGAATGCAAGGAATAAAATCTTCAAACCTTTTCATGATATACTTAAATCTTTGACCCACCTGTAAAAGTCACTCTAATAAATCATAGTCTGTTCAGAATGATAGTCCACAAACCAGTGAGTGGCAGCACGGTGGATATGTCCACTTTTTTATACTGTCTGCGACCAAGACCAGTATTCTGTGTGATACCTTCATTCAGCTGAAGTGAAATGAGAGATTTGGGCATATATTCCCCAAACTTTTTGTCATAGCATCAATAAATCAAGGCCTGGCTTGTCTGTCTAAACAGTCTAAGCTCTGAGTAAATCCATCATTCACTGTCTAAAGGCTGATTGATGTTTCCACCGGGGAACAATGTGATTGAGAGCCACCACTGGCTCACAGCACTGATCCCATATAAAGCTCTGCAGACTAGTTGTACTGCACCATAAATAATTTAAGTCTTGCTCCTTTATCTGCTGCACTTTGTTACCCCTTAAAATGAAATGAGATGTATGAAAAGATAGAGAATGATGAGACAGGCCAAAACACAACACTGATATAAACATGAGAGGCTTCTTAGTTGAAGCCAACATGAGGGTCCTTTGTGGACCTGCCAAGCACAAAATAGTCATCACAATCAGGGAAAACAGGTTAAATCTGTACTGATTATTTCCTCTTTTAGGCATCGTGGATACGGCTGGTACTAGTTTGGCTTGTGGCAGCGTCACACACAGTGAGCTAGAGAGCAGACTACAGCAGCAAAAAGCATTAGCGGTTCACATCATTAGGGTGGGCTCAACATCAATTGACTCGTGATATATCTTAGTCTTTGCCAGTGTATTTTACCATGCTAGTTTCTTTCTCACTGTTTTGACAGACCAACTGTGGTTTATGTCCTGGCCTTTTTGTGTTTGGCGCCTTGTTTAGCTCTTTTTACTCTTACCGATTGCTTGTTATTTCTATTTCATGGTGAGGTTTAAGCACTAAAACTACTTGATTACAACCAGGAAAAAGTTATTTGGGTAAAAACACATCACAAAGGTGATGCTGCATATTGACTAACGCTATAACCCAGTGCATCAGGGCCAGACAGCATCATGAGAATAAAAGAGTTGCTATGCCTCATTGTTTTGGTTTGGGGTGCTGGTGCTCTTGTGTGACGCGTTGAATTTTGCACCTTTAAGGTAAGAATTGTTTGATGACTGCATGGTTGGAAAGTAAATAAACAACAGACAGAAATGACGCAGGTCGAGTCATCTTACGTTTCGCGCATGCGCGGTACTGGAACGTAAGCATTTTGCCCCGTTTTAATGTGGACGCGCAACTGTGTGAAAAACGACTCAAAACGATAGTGTGGACTCGGAGCGTTTCCAGGTGAAAGCTTCGTTTTCCGATCTATCCGGACTAGTGTGGACGTGGCCTAAAGCACACATGTCCCTTGTTTCCTGTGTCGCTGAACCTCGTCTCATTGTAAAGCATCAAACACTGTCATTCTATCAGATGATGCTGGTAAAAGATGGAGCCTTGACACATTGGCCAGAGAAATAAAAATGGAAGGAACACGCTGCTGACACGTCAGTCGTCGTTTGTGTTTTGTGTTATTCATTCTGTTCTGCTTTGTTTTTACTCACTGATTAGTTTACTTTAGTTTTAGTCACTTCTTATTTTCACTTTCACCGGTTGGTTGAGACACCTTTGGCTGTGTTTTCATATATTCTTCATTACATTTGCCATGAAAAGACACTTCGTACTTATCTATGCAATGGCAAAGCATTTCACATAACAATGGTATTTATTGTCCCAGAAATAAGAACAGTCTGTCTTCTTGTAACAAATACCAGTGAATGGTGTTGTTCATGTATTAAAGTTATAGTAATATTATAATGAATAATTTCCAGCACAGTGTCTCATCTCCATCTCAGCCTATCGCTAGAGTCCTCTTCTGTCACACCAAGAATCACATTCTGAATACAAACCTGGCATATCCTCTTTCATTACATCCACAAATCTGTGGTCCTTCTCTTTTGGTCTTGCCTGACAGCTCCACATCCTCGGTCCAATATATCCACCATCCCTCCACTGCACATGCCCAAACCTTGCCTCGGTAACTTTGTCTCCAAACTGCTCGACCTGAGCGTCCCTCTGATGGACTCATTTCTAATCCTGTCCGTCCTGAGCATTCCCATTGAAAACCTTAACCTCTCCAGCTCCGCGTCCGGTCTTTTTGTTAGCGACTCACTGTCTCCAAACCACACATCATAGCTTCTTCCTCACTCATGGTACTATTATTCTGTCACAAACCCCACAAACACTCCTGACTCTCTTCTCCACCCACTCCACCCACTCCACCCTGCCTGCACTCTCTTCTTCTTGATCCCAGGTATTTCAACTCATATCCCTTCACAGCCTTTGCTCCTTCCACCATCGCCCTTCAAATTGCATCTCTCTCATTCACACACATGTATTCTGTCTTGCTTCTACTAACTTCCTTTACTTTTTACTCCAGAGCATACCTCCACCTGTTCCCTGTTCTCATTACAGATCACAGGGTCCACAGAGACTTTTGTCTGACTTCATCTGTCAATCCATCCATCACCACTGCAAACAATAAGGGGCTCAGAGCCGATGCTTGATCCCCCACCTTGAGCCCATCTGTCACTCCTACCACACACTTCACTGCTGTCTCTTTGTCCTCATACATGTCCTGCACCAGCCTGACATACTTCTCTGGTACTGGTGGCGTCCCCATGCAGTACCACAGTTCCTCTCGTGGCATGCTATCATATGCTTTCTCTAGAAAGACGCAGTGCAACTCCCTCTGACCTCCTCTGCACTTCTCCATCAATACTCTTAAAGCAACCATCACATCTGTAGTGCTCACAAATCATCATCTCTCTTCTCAACCCAGCTTCAAAAACTCGTTCTCATATCTTTATGTCATGGCTCATCAGCTAAATCCTCTAATGTTAAAGTCAATAAAGGGCCCACAACACTCGACACTGCAGATAAAAGTAGCAAACCAAAAGGTTAATTTCATTTCATTTAAAATTGCAATTAAATGGTGTTGAGCGTAAAACCAGAGGGAACTGGAGAGTCAAGGACAAATCAAAGTAATCAAGTAAAGGGTCCCAAAAACACACAGGGAATCAGGTAAGTAAAGGACAGACCAACAATTCACAAAGGGCACACAGTGCAAATACATAAGGACTGTTTTTCCTTGCACAAAGGGTACAACCAGTGAGGGTGGGGTAGACCATCAGGATGGAGGGAAACAGACAAAGGCACGATGAAAAACCAGCCAAAACACCCAGAGAAAGTGACTACATAAATAAAACAGCAAATCACTAAAACAGAGACATGAGCACAAACACGGAGAAACTGGGAAATGGTAGGCACAGAAAGAAAACTGTTCCGAGAACAAGTCGAACAAAACAAAACCTTAGCTAGTAACTGGTAACACTTTAAACACCTGTTTAGTATTAGCGACTGTGAACAGAAGCTAGCGAGCTGAACCTCCAAAGTAATTCATCCTAATTCAGCCTGATTAATATCTAAATACTCAGATTGGATACTGAGCACTGATTCAGTTCAGGAGAACAAGCTATTGGATTTAGAATGATCTTCCTTTAAGTAGCTCATCTCCACACCATGTGGAAGACTGCTGCAGGGTAAACACAGGTATCACGTGCACGCCACTAACGCTCAACTGCCAAGTGGATTTTATCAAGCCTTCTCTAAGAAATGCATTTATTCTAAACCTTTGCTCTTTCTCAATAGCTGAATCTTCTTCCTTTAGTCTTCCATTTATATTTTAAGACTTAACTGACATCTTTATTGCACTGCAGAGTAAAATTTGATCACCTTATCATCATTTCAACCTGGATACGAACACAATAACCATGTTGAAGTCTGTAACTGCTGTGATTAGTTTTCAATGGATCGCACCGTTCTTTATTCAGAATAATTCCCTTCCAAACCTTTAACAGTTGTTGTTTATTTTGTGAAAACTCCGCAGAAACTCCTCACACACGGGTTAAAACTTAGGCTGCGAACGGATTGTGATTCAAAAATAAGTGTCTGTGATGAATAACAATGACTTTACTCACCAAACTCCAGTAGCCTCTATCTCCCAAAGCCTTAGCTGCTTCAATTATTTAGCTTCAGCAATGAGGATGAATTACTTTTTCCGATCTCGCTCTCCAAAAATGGCAACAGTCTCATTAGGATTTTAATGGGCCCCCCTACAAGAAGGATGAGAGAAGAGAGGCAGATGATCGAGAACTGGATGGGTGGAAGGCATTTTTTACTGCCACACATTTTTCGCTATTTTAGGTGGAACATATTTTTAGATCTTTAGAGGATTTCTCATCGGTAGTTTTCTTTAAATTCAAAGCTATTTAAGTATTTAGGAATTTACATTTAATTTTTTTAAAAATAATACGAGCAGTTATATTTTTCAGGTTCCAAGTAAACACCCATGATGTCTGAGTTTTGTTACAGGTCTTCTGCTGATCCCACAGTAAAAGGAAGAGAGAGAATAACACTGTGTTAACTGGAATGACTGTATGATGATGAGGGTCATTGATCCACTACTGATCATGTGAGTGAGTCGCATGTGGAGGTGCTGCTTGCCACCAAGTGGGGCAGGAAACTGCTTGGTGTCCAAGTCCACCTGGGGGCTCAACACAGACTGAAACTACTTTAGCCTCCTAGGACCTGCCATCCACATATGTGGACATCACATTTTGGGTTTTCTAGACCACAATACTAAATTTTGCTCCACAAGGGTCTGATATCTTTATCCATACTTTGTTACAGCATTTGTTACGTCTTCCTGCAACTGTTAGCAGCACTTTAAATGAGCCATATTGTTCAAAGGGCACAATTGCTGCGTCTCATTTTGTGTTTGTACTCAGTAAAAATGCTGCTGTGTTCAAACGCCAAATGAAGAGTTTTGCACATCATTACTCAATTGTGACTTTATAGAGTTCTGTTGAAATTTAAAATGAATGTCCTCAAATATGGACGCCATTTTTCTCAGAAACTACATCTGGTTAAAAGATAATTCTTTGCTTTTACATTCATCAGGTCCCAATAAGCCCAAATAGCAAAGAGAAATTAAAAATGCATGCCACGAAAGAGTTTGGGTCTTAGGAGGTTAAACTACAGCAGGGGTAATGTGTAAAACTTGCAGTGTATAAAAAACAGAAGAAAAGGGGGGGGAAGCCAGACAGTGGCGAGTAGATAATAATAACTGTGGGGGTTACATTATTTCTTTTTTTTACTTTGATGTTTTACATTATGTCTTGATTATTGTCTATTGTGGACGTGGACTTGGACACCTGGAGACCCAGTGGTTAAGTAGTCATTCCTGACATACTTTGTTGCTATAGGTTTGCTGGGGTATGTGTAGTAATTGTAATGTGAATTCTCCACACTGTCACAAAAACAGTCAGGCACGCAAACATTCGCATAAACTCTCATCTGAAGACAAAATTTACATAACTTGGACCCGAGCAGACCTTAGCAGATTCATGGATGCAGAACAGAGGCTTCAGTCAACTTAATTGGCTGTGCTGGTCATCACGTGACTTGATCAAATCTGCCAGGCCGATTTGATCAAGAGTCAGACTCACAAGGCTCATAGAGGCCCCAAAAGACTCTATAGTCACTATTGGTCACGTGAACCAAGGTGTGAAAGAAAGTATGGGTTGTTATCATCACAGGAGCCAAGATGTGAATCCTTTGTGAGACCACCTGTCATCATGTGAGCTATTGAGTTCACACGGGTCAAGGCGCGAGCTGAATTTCCTGGGAAAGGATATCAAGACTGCAGTGGAAGTGAGTGAAAGCCGATGTCATCTGTCGTCTCAGGCAAAAATGTGAGCATCCTCAGATGCATCTACACTCCGCCTGATGTATCCCATGCATAGCTAACCAACTCATCCACTTACAATGTTATACTAATTCCAATGTATTTATGCATAATTAATGCTTTTGAAAACACTGAAACTCCCAAGGAGGAAATTTAAAGTTACGATAGCTTGTTTTAGGTATAACACTGGGTTTTGTTTTGTTGTGGGTTTTTTTGTGAAAACCGCCTGATTTTGAGGGTTCTGGATCTTAACAAGGTTATTTGAGTTGTATTAAATTTTTTAAAAAGAAATTATAAAAAAAATACTGTGGTGCATTTTACACAAGGCTTTGTATCAAGGCCTGAGCATCATTGGCTATGAAAAGGATTTTCTAACACTGTCATTTCCTGAATTTGTGGGTAGCCAGAAGTGCTGCTAAGCCAGCGGTGGTTTAAAAAGTCCTGACGACGTCTTTCCTCCTGCCAGCGCTCTGCCTGATAGTTTAATATCACTTACAGTTGTTTATTTACGACCCAGATCCCCATCTGTGTTCTTAGCTTAATTACTTCAGGGTTATGTGTAATCACTGATGGAAGGTCTGGAGACAGAGGGGGGAGATGAAGTGAGAGAAAATTAAGGTGAAGGAGAAAAAAACTGGGAATAAATGTGATAGGTGCGTCTGGGTGGGTGAGAAGGAAATGAAGGAGAGACATAAATGTACATGAGGGTGAAAGAAACTCTGATTCAGCCATAGGGAGAAAAAATAAAGTGTAGAGGAAAATGAAGAGGTATTAAAAAGCTTTATTTAAGTGGAGCACAATCACATGGTCAGTGGATTATGATCCTTATAATCACAGCATCATAACTGACACAATGATTTAAAAATAGTGGTGGATTTGAGACGGTACAGCTGGTAGACAAGCATGACACCAACACTGGGTGTTTGATTAGGTTTCTTTGTGATACTGTGCAAGCTGTTTGCCTCCTTCAGATGGCCCGGAAAGGATTCATCATCATGCATTTAAAATACAATTTCTATAACAATAATCTCACATTTGAAATGAACTGGAATGTATTGCTAGCTTTGCAGCAGTCCATACATATTACCATTTATTTCAGATCCTGGGTGCAAAGGGCAGCAGTTCAAGCTGTGACATCCACGTGGAACCAGGGTGGCATCAGTATCGCAGACCACTAAAGACGTCTGTGTTCTAGTTATGGTGAGTGAAATTCTAGTATTCATGTATGCCCAGCATTAGTTAGAAGTATCTGTATCTATGCAAAGCACTTACTCAGTCTAGCCTGGCTAGCATTAGCAGATAACTGAGCACTCCACCCTCCTATCCTGATTTAGTCACTTCTGGATCTAAAAACCAAGCCTATCCTATCAGTGGGCAGAACACTAATGTAAAGGCTTTTTTTTTTTTTTTTTTTAAAAAAAAAAAAAAAAAAAAAGGGAAAAAAGGGGGGAAAAGGAAAAAAAGGGGAAAAAAAGAAAAATAATGTAAAAGCGTCTAAATGCAAACTCTGGAAATCAACTTATGTTGGCTCCATCCATCTTTTATACAAAGCAAAATTAAGGCAACCTTCCACCGTGCTGCTAAAAGTGGAAGGTTTTTCTTCTTTCAAGCACTTAAAGAGTCTGTGGCTACAACGGACAGCGGCCGTTCTGAGCGACAGACTGTCATGGCTTCCCTGTTCGGGCGTTGTTTTCAGCTTTGGCCTAAACTGGGTTCATTGGTGTCTTACAGAAATACAGATGGCTGTGTACCTCTGGTGCAGAAGCAGCTTGGACCTCCAGACTCCAGTAATAAGCAGGTGCCGCTTCATCCCGGCAAAGCAATAAGCTAAACGCGTCTCCCCTCGGAGCCTCATGCCTTAAAACCAATAAACCGAAAGCAAAGCATAATGAAATGGGCGATTCAGGGATAGCATAAGCCAGCAACCACAATCAATACAGAGGAGAGATGGTTTTTCTCCTGACTTAAGTATTTGAAGTCAGAGACTTTAAACTTTGGAAGAACCTTTAAGAGGAAAAGTGACTGGTAAGAAGTGCACCTGCTTTTATAACGGCTTTTATTTGCATTTAAAGTAGTACTGTCACTTCTTGGTGATATTTTTCATTTTGTTTGCCGTTTTGCCACAGCGAGGGGGGGTGAGGTGGGGTGAGGTAGTTCCAGTCATTGCT
This sequence comes from Hemichromis elongatus, assembly GCA_015108515.1. Lineage (NCBI taxonomy): Eukaryota > Metazoa > Chordata > Actinopteri > Cichliformes > Cichlidae > Hemichromis > Hemichromis elongatus. Next base: position 38,714 of record VUQR01035639.1, read on the forward strand.
TCTTCTGAACTGAACTCCCTGGGGAATATTTCTCATATGGCTACGTCTCATGTCTTGTAGTTTTTGGTTAAGTAATTTGAAGTTATTTTCTGCAGTAGGCTTCTTTTTTTTTTTTTAGTACCTTACATTGAGAACTTGCACTGTCATAGAAATTAACCCTCTGAGGTCTAAATCATCCTCTCTGAGGATCCTTTTCTATCACAATATATAATATATAATTTTCCCTCCTCGTTAGTACATGGGGATCTGCCCGGCCTGCGAGCCGCTGCCAGTCCCCTTGGAGGCCTTCTCCAAACTGCAGCACCAGTTCACGGTTCCTCAGCCATCATCGCTCATCGTAACTGAGGATGTGGTTCCAGCTAGTCAATGTTCTTTTAGAAATTTTCTCACAAGTCTATTTTAATTTAAATACATCAAAATCGTTTTGTTTTTTTGTTTTTTTTAATGGAAAAATTACTTCTTGCTCGTCTCCAACACAATCCAGGCTACAGCTGGACACCAATGACAGCTAAGACCTCAGAGTGCTGGTAGCTTTTTCAATAGTCTCACAAATAATTCAGTGTAATTTAAAACACAAAAGTATGAAACATGAAAACAGAGTTGGTAAAAAAAAAAAATAATACAAATATCTTACTGTAACTTGTTTTAAAACTATGGATGAATTAATTTTCTCTACTGTCATTATACAGAGTACAAACCAATGGTCACTCATGAGCTCAGTGAATACCAGTGTGGTGCCGTGACGAGTCCAACAAGTCCAGTCATGAAATACTAAATACTCCACAGTCAGCTGTTAGCGGTAAAAAAACAGGGGAAGCAAAATGAGAAAATAGAAACATTCACTTCTGCAATAGAGTATTTTTTTACATTTTGTTAAAGCCAAAGTTATTCAGCACATAGCCTGAGTACCTAATTCACAGCTGGACGTCAGTGATCTGCCAAATGAAGTCTAGCCTTAAAACATCTTGGCTAAATATTTTCTTTTATTACGCTACAAAATGAAACCTGTTCTGTGGATTATATTGCAGAAACATCAGCCATTACACACACGCTAAAATGTGCAAATAAAACACAATGAGGCAGAGAGATTAAACCTTCAGGTGGCCCGACAGTCATCCAACATTAGACTCTTTATGTCCAACTGTCCGACGAGAGCGACGATACAAACAGCCACGTAGCTGAGGTGCATGAGCTCGATACTAACTATCACATTCGGCTGCATAAAATCAGTCATACAAACACAAGATGAAAGTGCAGCGATGCTCAAAGAGGCGTCTCTAAGTGCAACAGCAGGTTTCTTTCTTATTTTCTGTTCATATAAGATTAAAAAAAAATTACAATTAGCAACAAGTTGGACTGTGTTTAGATAGACATAGTCTCTGATAAATACAGAACTAGAGGGAGCTGAATCCCCCCCAAACACACACACACACACACACACACACACACACACACACACACACGTTTTCATCACCATTATGTTAGAAATAATCAGACACCAGCAACACCAGTCCAATAAAAAGAAACATTAAAAAAAAAATGGAAGAAATCCTGTGTATTTGTTAGCAATGTCCAAGACAACAATGACTGTAACTAGCTTGTACTTTCACACAGCAAGATACTCTAACCAGCTGACGGCCAGTGACATGACATAACTGACATAACCCTCCTCCCCCACATTTAAAATTAAACTAGCAGCATTTAATTATTCATAATTACATTTACTTGTTATTATCTTCTCCACTCACCGCTGTCATTCTTAGAAAGATGACTGGTGACTTTTAATGTTGACTTAATAAAAGGCTTATTTTATCTTGTTCTGTCTGCTTGGTGTCCAGACATGAGATTCGCTCTCTGCACATCATAACAGTTTGTCACATATCTGTATAAGTGTGCTATGGTACCACTGTGGTACCCCGCTCCTCTCCTAAACCTGTTCATGAAACAAACTGATGTGCGAAACACCAATTCTGAAGCCAAGCACAGTTTCTTGGCTGACAAACATCCAATTTATGTCGACATCACTGCTGCAGTAACCACCTAATGTGAACTTTGTTGATCTCTAAAAGTAGAACGTTATATTCAGGCAGCCACTCTGTCAGGGCGCTGAAGCCACAGCGGGAGGACGCACAGAGCATCTGACAAAGCAGTTGCACTTGATGCCTTGGGAAAGGAACAAGTTGTGTTGTTTTGAATAGTAGGCTATCCATTTAAGATGACGCTGTCAGTGGTGAAGACTATTAGTTCAATTGTCTTTCCCAGTTTCCATGGCAGACCCCTGAGTTGAAACGAAAAGGAAGAGTTTCCTTGTGCGTGTGTACGAATGCTGCATTTATCTAAATATAAACCGGCTTTAAAGCACAGATTTGGAGAGAGAAAAAATGTCAGTCTCTGCTGCAGCACTGTAACCGGTGGAAGAGAGAAACGAGTAAAAAGACGACAGGCAGGGGAAGAGAAGAAGATAGATGAAGGAGACGCACAGGAGAGTATAGAGAGAAAACAGAGGGAAAAGACGACAGAGTCCGAGGGAGAGAGAGAGAGAGATGCAGTGACATCACAGCACAACGGTGAGGTAACGTCTGTGACCCAGAAGCTGAACCCATAGAGCAGACTGTCATTTTTCGCATCGATTAGAGCCGCTCATGCTGCAGCTCATGAATACTTAAAATGTTTTTATAAATATATTTAAAAATCTGACACTGGAATAATTTTTTAAAGGAGCTGTTTACCAACTAGACTGTAATTTTGCAAGTCTGGGTTTTTCAAGGTCGATGCACTTTAAGGCTGCAGTCAGTAGCAGGAAAGGAGGAGGAGGTGGAGGAAGTCACATACTAGGAGATTTTTTCAAACGCCTAAGATCTGAGTAAGTTTAGTTTAGTTTTAGTTCATATTTATTTCAAACGTGCGCATTCACAATCGTTACAAAATATCAGTGCAGTAAGAAGGTTAGAAGTGTTGTTGCTAGTTTGCTAAATAATCCTTAGACAGTGTTGCTTGACCTGTGGTTTTCAGTCAGCCTCAGTGATGCAGCTGAGACGTCCACGCTCCTAAGAACCGTCCTAAAACACAGATTGTGTGTCATGTTGTGTAATGTGCAGGAACGCTTCTGAGCTTTTAAGGTGGAGACAGTAGCCTTAAAACCTACAGAATTCAGAGCTTGTTACTTCCTAACTGTTATTTCTGCAGCCAGACACAAGAGGACAGCAGAATAGTTACTTTTTCCCTTTCAGTCATTTCACGATACAACACACAGAGTATGGACTATTACAACCCCACATGTCATCCCATACGCTGTGTTGTATCTCAGTCCCGCCTTCAGGGAACACAAGTTATAGACAGTTAGCTCTAATGTTGCTTGTACTTTTAGTTTAGTACCAGCCTCGCTTTCTGAAACATTGTCTTTGTGAGTTATCTCTCTGCTCTCTCGTTGTCTTTAAACGTGTCACATAAACAGAGAACTTCAAATGTCTTCACAGTCCCTGCTTCACTTTTGAACCCTGCCATCCTCTGCGTTCCACATCTGATACCATGCTTCGTGCTTCCATCAGGATAGAAAAGCCTCTTAACAGCTTTGACACAGAAGCTGCATTCACAGACCGCATTTAAAAGAAACCATCTGAAAGCAGAGAGGGTTATTCTGACAGCTATAGCATTGAAGTAATGTGCTGGCGTGTCTGATCTATCAGCTTTACTTCTGTGTTCAGGGTGCCTACGTTGGCTTGATGGAAGACTGATGCTGTCTTGCTGCCATCTGCTGATTACTGTCTGTAATAACATCCCAATCACATCTGAGACGAGGAACTGATGCACTGAAAATCTAAATAAGACCAACAAATAACCAAAAAAAAAACCAAACCTCACCCCCTGTAACTATTAATAGTTACTTTTACTTAATTAGTTATAGTGACTGCACTGAGTAACTATTATTAAAATGTTTTTAATAATAAAATGTTTCAATATCATAGATCTAAACTTATAACATATAATTTGAAATAACACCAAGTATTATACATGAGAATCCATTATTGTAACAGTACATACATACATACGAAAATGAATAAAGGAAGGCGTAATAGATCCACTCTAACTTTGCTCCGCCCCTCTCTGCCTGTCTGTGGCTGTCAGCTCTGAATACAGGACACCTGACAAAGTAGGGTCAGTCCTAGCATAGAGGCGATTTAAGATCCATCCATCCTCTTCCACTTATCCAGTTCAGGGAACCTGTCCCAAGTCTTAGGACAAAAAGCAGGGTGCACCCTGGACACGTCTCCAGTTTTGCCAGGCTAACACAGACAGACTGAGCACCTCGCACAGTCACATTCACACCTGTGGCCCAATTAGAATTGCTAATTAGCCAAACACATGTGTAAGGGAAACCTGGACAACTCGAGAAAACTCATGCAAGCATGGGAAGAACATGCAAACTCCATGCAGAAGTAACAACAACAACAACAAGCTGAGACAGTAAGCAAACTGATTTGGTTAAAAGATATTTGGTTACAAGTATTATCTTGTCACTTTGCAGTAGGTTCAGATATCTTAGAATTCACAGCTTGTCACATAATTCAGCTGGTTTGAACTCAGAGCGTCCAGCTGAAACTTTTCAATTATATAACTTTTAACTTGAATAAATTATTTTTTCTGTCTTCTTTGTGTCAAATTAAAAACGCGTACGCTGGCAGTTTACTAGAGACTGTCTGAGCTCTTATACAGAAAAAGACTTCAGGAGTTTATTGTGAAGTTTCTATCCAGGATGATGATGAAGTTCCTTCAGTATCTTCCTCTGCTTGTCCCTGTAATAACTAACAGCCAGACAACATAGATCAAAACCTGCGACTGGAAAACGTTGAAAGTTAAATACACAGACACACAAAAAAAAAATAGCTCTGAGAGGATTTTTTAAAGGATAGAAAACAAAAACAGAACACAGAAATCTGCATTAAAAAAAAAATAAAATAAAAATGTGAAATGGCCAAACTAAAAAAAACGTTTAGGCAAGAAAAACATAAAAACACAATCTTCAAATGAAGGCAAGTCATCCTGAACTTTTGCCTGCATCGAATGAGAAAGCCTCGGGTTTAATGTGAATCTGCTGAATCCCAAACCGACTTCATCACAAACACTGAAAGAACGGAAAGAAGCTAAGAATCCTCCACCAGCCAATAGAAACAAAACCACTTTAGAAAAGACGAGCGTGTTCAGACAGCGCTGAATGTTCAGCAGCCCGCTCTCATACGTCTCATGTTTATGGAGACAAGAAAGCTGAAATCTCCATTCTGGCAAAAGCACCAATATCTTCATTTGTCTCTGTACAAAATTAATTCTGACATATCAGCCCATTGAACGCAGTTTATCAGTTATCGCTCTCACAAATGTTGCCAGTAGGAAGCCTCCACCAGCAACACGCAGACTCAGCAGGCTCAGAAAGACAGAAGGGGAAAATGAAGAGGATGTGGAGATAAGGAACGAGCGCCGTGGGTGGAAAAATGGTGACGATAAGAACCGTATAAATTACTTTAGTGTCACATATTGAGGGATGTCCTAAGTTGGTAAAAGTGACTGAAATTCACAGTATTTGAAATTATTCCCTAATTACATGTATGGATTACACCTACTTTACTGTGGAGTAGTTTGTACATTAAACAGGTAGAGGACTCCTACGTGGACCGAAAGACAATACAGTATGTAAGCGCATGTCTAAAGTTTCCTCACAGGTCAGATTCGCCCATCGTCCATCCTTCTAACAGCTTATCCCAGCAGTCACACAGCGAGCTCCAGCCTGCACATGTCAAAGTCTATACCAGGTTTGATCTATTCACTGTAGTTTTTACTGTTTAAAAATGTTTCCCATCAATAAACAAATCTGCCAGAGTTGACTTTTTGTGCCCCTTTTTTTTTTGTACATGTTCATCTAGGTTACTTTTCTTTTCAAACTTAGCCCTCTCTATCTGCACCTTGTCCAGGATTTCCATTTTACTCAGTCCTCCAACCAAACCCGTTTTAGCAGTTTTATTATATTTTCAAAGTATTCGCTTCTCTGCCTTCACACACATATGAACTTGTCTCATTCTTAATGCACAAGTTTTTTAATATTATGTTTATGTTTTTGACCATTCGTCCAGGAGCACTTTTGTGAGGTCACGCACTGATGTTGAACGACAAGGCCTGGCTCGCGGTTTCCACTCTGATCCCAAAGGTGCTTTATCAGGCTTGAGGTCAGGACTCTGTGCAGGCCAAATTCACTCATACATGTCTTTATGGTCCATCAGGTTAGAACAGGAAGGGGCCGTCCCCAAACTGTTCCCTCAAAGCTGGGAACAAGAAATTGTCCAAAATGTCTTGGTGTGCTGAAGCATTAAAAGCTTATTTTACAGGCACTAAGGGACTGAAAGACAATGCCACACCGTAGTCCGCCCTCCACCAAACTTTACACAACCCAGTCGTACTGTTGTCCTGGCAACATGGCCATGGAAGGACGGAAACACCTGAATTCAATCATTTGGATGGCTGAGTGAACGCTACAATACAGCCTACCTGCTACTGTAAGGTTAACAACAAAGTCGAAACACAGTCGGTCTCTAATAAACAAACAGCCGGATAATAAATAAAGAATTTTAATATTCATGTACTTTAAATATATCCAGTATACATGAAGTAAACATAATTGTACACAATAACAGGATATACTTTCGTTTTCATACTTGGACTCATATTTCAAGTATGCAGATCCATTATAGCATCAGATATGTCGCAGTGCTTTCTTGGCAAATGGAAGATTATTCAAATGAACAGCATAGAAGTTATCTGGAAGAATCCCATCATGCAGTGCAGTATATTGCAGATAACTTTGGTATGGTGTCGACCAAAACAAAGCATGTTAGTTCATTTACAAAAGCAGAGAAAACAGCATTTGCATCTATGTGGACCAGAAACGTATATTTCTCCATAGGTCACTAAAAATGTTCCTAAACGTGACAAATCTACCAGAAATGAACCCTGCTGCTGCTGCGTTTCGCATGATTTTCATTCTTGTTTTGTTTCCCAAAAATCTGATTAATCGTGTTAATACAACAAAGAAAATCTCATTTAGCAACAACGGATTTGAAGTTCGACATCGGGAGCGTAAGCTTTCAATTTTAAGGACATTCACCTCCCACTAAAATGCATCAAGAGTGTTTTTGTTGTATGAAATAGAGGCAAACTGAAGAAAACTGACATTTCCTACACCAGGATGTACTGCTCCCATCACAGAGCCGTGCAAACGGGATCTAACTGGAGCAGCAAAGAGGAGAGTAAGCAAGAAGACACATACAAGTACAAGTACAGTCTCCCTACTTCCACACAGCAGCACAATATGGGAACTATTTAACGAAGCTGCCAGTTGAGGGTCTGTGAAACGTTCGGTTAATGGTGGGAGTAGTACACACCAATGCGTGTGAAAAATCCAGTGTTTTTAGTTTAAGAACCAGTCTATTCCTTTCACAAACCAGCCCAGTCTGGTTCACGGGCACCTTTTAATGAAGCGGTTTGCTCGTAGTACACACCATTGTAGGATGACCAGCTAGCGTTGCATTAGGCTACACTGGGACTTTTTAGCCGATCCCAAACATCTGACTGGTAGTGTGCTCCTGATTTTTTTTTTTTTTAAATATTATTTCACATTCCTAAAACCAAAAATGCATCTCCATCAGTGACCTGTGCAGAAACATGTGCTCTGAAGTTTCACATCTATATGCCGTTTCCTGTGCAGTTGAGCAGCAGCTGAGGAACAACAACACTGCAGCGTGCAGATTAAAACCTGTGATTATCTCTAATAATCAGTAACTCTGTACACATTATTACTGTAAACCCAGTCAACATGAAACTACTGAGCACATCAACAGTTTAGAGTTACATTCAACAGTCATTTGTTTTAACCCAGCATTAGCACGGCTGACGGAAGCTTCACTTTTAGTCCGAACCCACCCGACGCATCACTTTGAACATATTTAACTCCGAAAAGAAAAACATACAGGTTGCAGTCAAATAGTCAGTTTTCCTAAGGAAAGGTAAGAAGCTAATATCCATCCCTAATTTGCAACAATTATATGTAATTAGGTCAAATAAAATAGCCACAGGGAAGGTCGTAGTACTCTTCAGTTTGCATGGATGTGTTCTCTTGTTGCCAGCTCTGAGGATTATTACGGTTGCTTCAGTCACAAATAGTGAAAGCTGTAGACAAAGGTCTGTATTTATACTCCTCCTGAAACAGAACACATGGGACAGAATAACTAAGATGAGATTTTTGTATTGCTGGACAGACAGAAGACCAAAGCATCTGCTGCCAGTTCAGCGTGTGAGCAGTCTGAGCACTGTGGCTGTCCTCATCAACACATCCTTTATTTTATATCACGGAGGTTAAAGAAAAGTGATCAGAAAATAAGTGATTAGATTTTTTTTTGACTATTTGACTGCAGCCAGTGTCCAATTATATTCACAGAAACACAGTAAACACTCTGATTACTACCTACAACGACAACTCGCCTCCACGATGTTTTACGGTTTCATTGCTCATTTGAATGATTCACGGCGAGCAAAAGTCTGAATATTTTTAGAGTCCAATGTTTTCTTCTGGTATTTAAAAAAAAATGTACACCTTTAGAATCCATAATAAGTTTTTAAGACTTGAGACTTCTGCTGCCGTTCAATAAAACAATAAAACATAAAAGAGGTGCGTTCGTTTAGGCGCACCGGATGTCTCAGACCTCCCACAAACATACAACTGTATGCGACATTTTTACAGCAGGTTGAAAAGTCAGCTTCCTCTGAGTCAAACACCTTGTTCGATGGTTATTATTGTCTTAATATTTCTCTATTGCTAAGATTTCTTCACAGCTAAAAAATAAAGATTCACATCAAGAACAGCTAATCTCTTAAAAAATATGAACACTCTTAAAACTGATAAAAAAAAAAAAATACAAATAAAAAGGAAATAAAAATAAAAACTGGCTTCAGCTGTTTTTAAGGGGATGAAATCTGAAAACTACCTGAAGGTTTTATGAATCCCGTCCAGCGACACCTGGACTCTGTGCAGGGGAAGATTAGCTCTTAACCAGGATGTGAATCTCTTTCAAATGTTCGTTTGCAGTCCGTTTCCACACAAGTTAAAAACCACGAGCTGCAAAAAGTTCTTTATGAAAGGGAACGAGACGTCGCGTGTAATTTGTCAGCCAACTGCTGATCGAGTCTGCGCAGAAACAGACAGACGCCAAAGAGTTTACTGATGTTTAAACAGAACTAGCCAATCAGAGCCCTGCATTTTCCTCTGACATGTCATGGGGTCTAATGAGGCAAAGGCATCGCACCGTTCCAACAGTCTCAATGACAAAAAAAACAAAACAAAACTACTTACTGATCTCCAATAAACACAAAAAAAAACAATAAATAAATCTCCAGTTGAAATAAATTCTCTGTGATAAGCTATATACGGCAGATTTATGGTGTTACCGTCTCTTAGTAATAATATATATATTAACAGTATTACAGTATAAAGTTTGAGTGTACGACACACACACACATGCAGAACAGCAGAAATCAGGTTCACACTTTCAAAATAAAAGCAAAAGTTTCCAGAGGTGTGTGTTTGGCTTCTCCTGCAGGCTGTTTAATCGTAACACTGTAAACCGAAACACAATCGGCAGCTCTACACGGATAAGGAGACCGCTGGAGTCTGAAGAGCTGCAGGTTTGAAGCGGAGAACATTCGGATTCAGCCTTTAGTGTAAAAACGGCGCCTGGCCTCTCCTCTCACTGCAGGGTCGACGTCAGTCTGACCGCTTCGGCTCGTGTTCGGGAGCACATTTAAAAAAAATAATGAAATAAATCAAGCTGCAGTTTAGTCTAAACTTTGGAGTCAAAGTTATTAAATGGGGTTTTTTTTTTATGTGATTAACAAACTGAATTTTTATTTTGAGTTTCATCAGGTGTTATTAAAGTTATTAAACAGGTGTGCAGTTCACATACGCTGGGACTGGATCGTGGCTTCGGGTCACCCGGGTCATCTGACGCATACGGCCGTTTCCAGGAGCTGAATTCCAGGTTTTCCAGGACTTTTACAAACGTGATATTTATGCGTTTAATCTGTGCAGTGAAAATGGAAGACAGAACCTCCTGGAGAAGCTTGTACTGGTATTCACCCGTTCATCTCTCCGTGTACCGAGGTGAAGCTCTGAAGCCCGTTTCTGTTAGTCACAATATCCTGTGCTCTGATTGGTCGGGTAGCTGCAGCGAATCGTAATTGTCTGTCTGTGTAAACAACAAGCTTCATCTTCTCACCATAAATAATAGTAACTTCTGTTTTCTTCTACTTCTAGTGCACTTGCTGTTAGTCGGTACAGTAACTTGCAGTTAATCCTCTAGGAAAAAAGCATCGTTATCACTTCCTGTCCTGTCAGTTTCCCTTTGTTTGTCCAGCAGCAGACTCCGCCTCTCCACGATGTCAGAAAAGCATACTCCGCCTCCTGTTTGGACTGTTTGCTGGACAGGATGAAAAACAAAACAAAAGCACAGACACTGTCAGTGCCAGGCTCGCGGCTCTGCCTCCTTCCCCACAGACAGACTCTCACCTGGATCAGGTGCTGCTGCTGCTGTTGGTCTCATCGTTTCCTTTTCCAGTTGAATCTCGGGCAGGGTGAAGATGGACGTCGCTGAAACAAAAACAACCACAGCGCCTCTGTGACGTTACCGTAACAACAGGGAGCGAGGATGGGACTGGTGCGAACTTTAAACTTACTGTCAGGAAGTAACTTCACTCTGTTTCCAAGGTTACTGAAGTACGAGTGATTCATCGACTCGTCTGCAGAGATCCTCTTCTTCCCCTCAAACTAAAGTTTAAATAAAGTTTAAACTTCAAATTTGAATTTTCCTCGACATATAAATAAACACCAAAAAAAAACAAAAACAAGATGCTGTATATCCATTATCATCATCATCATCATTTAGAAAGACGAGAAGACGGTATGAGACGTTTACTGACCTGTAGGAATTTTGACAACAGCTCCACTCCTTCAGTGCTGAGCCTGAACAAAACACACGAACTCCATTTAACCCCTGGCTACAAAAACGTGTGTGTACATGTGTGCGTGTGCGTGTGCGTGTGCGTGGCTCTGCACCTGGGAGTGTGGTTACCCAGCCTCTCTGCTCTGTACTGAGGATAGTTAAACGCCACAAACTCCTCATTAGAAGTGATCCCAGGCCAGGTCTGCTCTGTGGGAGTACCTGCGCACGAAATACACACAACCAGGTTTATTAGAAATATAATTTCAAAAATCTTTAAAGATACTATTTTTTGAAACATGCATTTAAATTAATTATGCTTTTATCAACACTGTGTTAGGTCTACAGAATGATCAATCAGTCATCACAGACTCCTGCACTGCTACCAGTACAGGCTGCAGAGGGGCGCGACACCACCAGCTCACAACGATAACCAGCAGTTTGTGACGGTAAGAAAAAAAACTTCATTTTAAAGGAAGAAACTCGATTAGCACCAGGCTCACGCAGGGGCGGCTGCCACGACCGGTCAGGGAGGTTAAGGAAAGGAGAAGGCAAACAACTAAAAGCCACCAAGAGCACAGAGGTCCACGGTGTCCTCAAAAGATTATGAAATAGACGAGGAGTGGTTCTCACCCAGCAATTTAAAGATAAAGTGAAGCTCCTCCTCGACTGTGGAACCAGGAAACAGAGGTCGACCCGTCGCCATCTCGTAAAAAATGCAACCAACGCCCCTACAAACAGAAAGGTAGACGAGCACAAAGACACACGTGGTAAATGGCCTGTATTTATATGCTTTACTAGTCCCTAAGGACCCCAAAGCGCTTTACATCACAGTCATCCACCCATCCACACACTGGTGATGGTGTGTCCTGCTGCCCTGGGGCGCACTGACAGAGGCGAGGCTGCCGGACACTGGCGCCACCGGGCCCTCTGACCACCACCAGTAGGCAACGGGTGAAGTGTCTTGCCCGAGGACACTACAACCGAGACTGTCGGAGCTGGGGCTCGAACCGGCAACCATTACAAGACAAACTGACAACTCTTTGAGCCACGATCGATCACACACACACACACACACACACGAGGTTTGTCTCATCAGACGGTTTAACTGTAGTTGATCATTTCACCACAGAAGAATCAACTTTTATAAACTTTTATAGTAGCAGTACTACAATATACTGCAGTAGTAGTACAGTGTACCACATGTCGATGTGAGTGGAGTAGTCGGTGCTGCCCAGCAGGATGTCAGGTGGTCGGTACCACAGCGTCACCACCTCGTTGGAGTACGTCTTTGTTGGGATTGACTTTGCTCGAGCCAAACCTGAAACACACACACACACACACACACACACACACACACACACACCTTTAGTGATGCCATTAAAACATCATCATATTTTTTTATCCGAACAGCTAAAATGAATGTAGCCATCCTCCATATGGTAAATGGTAAATGGACTGGTTCTTATATAGCGCTTTTCTACTCTATCTGAGCACTCAAAGCGCTTATACAA
>VUQR01035639.1:69197-81697 GCA_015108515.1 Hemichromis elongatus
GGCGAGGGGAGAGGAGGGGGGGGGGGGGGGGGCGGACGGGGGGGGGGGGGGGGGGGGGGGGGGGGGTACTGGCCACCCTCAAAAATTTGCAGAAAATTAACTTGCTATTTATTCCTGCATATACATTTTCGTTATTTTTTTCTGTTTCTTTGGATGTCCCTAATATTCTTGTTATCGCCAAACATGCCGAGCTGCCTGCTGTGCTGTTGTCAGTAAAGGAGCAACAGAAAATTCTGCGCGCAGAAGTAATGACTGAGAGAAAGGGGCACTAATAAATAAACACCATCTCCCATCATGCACGTCTGCTGACCTCATTGGCAGAGGCAGAAATAAACTGAAATAATTTCACGGAAGTTTTTGTCATTACAAACTTTTTTTTTTCATTATTGTTTTTGACGCTAAATATTTACAGGCAGATGTTCCCTAGCAACAGATGCTGTTGTCGCTACACACGCGAAGATCAAAGTGGGTTTAAACATCAGGAGGTAAACACTGAACACCTGTCCGACACCTGAGCAGGTAAACACATTCAGAAGTGACAGAAGCCAGCGGTAGAGGCTGTCGGTAAACAAAGGGTCAGCTTGGGACATTTTGGGCACTTTTCAGGACGCTGCTTGTCGTTGCTATCCAGATTATATTCAGCCATCACTTTGAAGCCCTGAGATGTTTCTAAGTTACAGAATTTGCATATGCACAGGCTCTATTAAAAGTTTGGTGGTTACTGTTTTCTCCCGCTTAGTGATGACAAACAGATTTGTGCCTAAGCTAAAGGAAACTCTAGGTCCTATTCAGAAACATCAGCTTTCACTACGGATTAAATCTGTTAAATCTGGTTCACTCACTTAAGAAATGTGTTTTGTTATTCATGTTTTTATTTCATCACACCTGGTTTGCTGTTTTTCATTGTTCATTGGTCTTCATAAGACCTCCTGGAACATTTTTCAGTTGCACTGGCTCCCCATTAACATCAGAGTCAACTTTAAAAATCTGGTTTTTACTTGTAGAGCTATTTACGGACGGTGAAGTCTCCATCTCTCAGCCTGAGATCTGTGGATTCAGTCTGTTAATAAAAATGGATAAAACTCATCTTTTTAAACCTGTTTTTTTTTTTCGTTGTGAAGAGTTTTATATTTAAATTGAAATGTGCTATATAAATACAATTTTACTTTTTATCACACCTGACCTTCTCTGACAGAGATGGTCCACTCTAGAAGGAATCACTGGGCTAAATAAAAATAATAATAATACAATATATTAAAACATATTCATTGAACACACACAATTTATTTGTGTGTGTTTGCAAAGACCCTCATTAACGTGATTCAATGTGACTTGCAGAAACCTTCAAACAGCAGCGAGCAAATCGGGTCCTCGCACCGCAGGAAAGTCCTGCGCCGGGCGGTCCTCGTAAGGAGAGTAAGACCAGCGCACGCCGAGCGTTAGTGTGCGTGTTTTAATTACACAGACAGACAGGCGGAGAGACAGACGGGATATTCAGTCCGCTGATTGGAGGAGCAGCAGGAGGCGAACCGGAGTTTGACTCAGTCGCCGGGACCAGAGGAGAGTTTACCGGAGAGGACCGGCGGCTGTCTGCGGACCTGCAGGCGGAGCGGAGCGGGTTCGGGACTGAGCTCGGACCGCGAGGAGAGGGATCCCGCTGCGGTGAGTGCAGAACCAGGTGAAGGAAAACCAGTGAGAGAAAGTGATTCCAGCCGAACCAGTGAAGGAAACCAGTCCACGATGCAGCAGGAATATCAGGCGAGCACGGAAAACAAGCTGCTTTTATGTAACTGTGAGGGTTAATTTTTTAAATCCAGATAAATGTTTAACGTCCAGGATGGGGGGGGTCAATGATGATCAATGATCAATATATTTGTGACTTAACTCATCAATAAATACATACATGAAAGTGATTAATGTCTATGATGTGATGGTCGCGCTTTTATTGGTAAACTTTAGTTTGCTTTTTTCCGATCATACTGAATTTTTGGACGATGTTGGGCTGAGAGGAAACGTTTCTCGCCTCACACACTGCAGATCATTTTTTCAGGACTTCCGTCTTTGAAGGCTCATTCTGTTGAAAGCCCCTCTGGCTCACTGATAACGGGCTCTAGCTGCTCTCCAGTAACCACCAGGCTCACTGGATGATCCTGTTAATAAAATCTTAATTTAAGATTAAAATATGACACATATCGAACTGACTTTCTACTTCAAGAGCACACTGAGCTGCTGATGGATCCAACATCCTTAATTAAATTCAGCACAGATATAAGTCTCTGACTTTCACTCAAAAGTAAAAAGGCTGAATCAGCATTTTTTTTTTTTTTTTAGCACACAGCAAACAAATTGTTTTCATGATTGTGGACATAATGTTTTAACAAAGCGTGCTTGGCGAGAATCCATCACCTGATCGTTACTAAACTATTAATGTAACCAGTAAGTGTTCCTCTGGGACATTTAAGAAGGAAAGACGAGGAAAACATATGAGTGAAGCTGGAGTCTCGTTAACACTTTTGTTTAGTTTGTGTAGAAAGCAGCTTTTTTTTGTGGTGAGTGCGAAGCATGCAATTAAGCTTATCTTTGGTCTTCTCTGGTGCTTTCATCTGTCATGTACGACGTGTCAAACTGCTGAAAAGCAGTAAATTAAAAGTACAGTAGAGCTCAGAGATTTGGAGCTTTTTATTCAATTCAACTTTAAATTGATTAGAAATGATTTAAATGGCAGTGACTATTCAAGTCTTTCATTATTAGATAGTTTATTATTTCTAACGGAGGCTTGGAGACTGTGACACTGACAAAAAGATAAGAGGTGGTGCAAAGGACAGCTCACAGGGACAGGTTTGGAGTCGCGAGGTTGAGACGGTTTGGACGTGCAGAGGATTGATAGCAGATCTACTGGATAAAGGATGCTGAATATGAAGCTGGTGGTCAGGAGGAAAAGGAGGAGCACAGAGAAGATTCATGGATGCAGTGAAAGAGGACATGCAGAGAGTGGAGAGGATGGTTTAGGGGCTGCAGTGGAGATGGATGATCTGTTGTGGTGACCCCAACAGAGAGCAGGTGAAAGAAGAAGCACAGAGGCAGATTTTTCCTCTGTTCCACTGGAGCATCGTGATTGCTACTAAAGTTTATCTCTTTAAAACGTCAGCACAGCTGAAAACTGCTGTAATCATCAAAGAGGAAGCAACAAATCTGGCAAACTGAATGTGTGAAGCAACTGTGGGTTGGACTGTAGCCTTAAAATGCCCCCAAAAACCTCAAGTGCAACAGTGCTTACTCGTCCTTTAGCAACTCGCACAGTTTGGCTCTGACCATTTCATGAAGCAGCCATTTGAGGAGCTGTGGCCAATCTCTCTTTTTGTTTTGCTTGTGGCCTTTTTGTTGTGATATGTGATGGAACAGCAAACACAAATTGTATGAAATTTATTTTATTTAGTTCATTTCCATCAAGGAGTGAAAAAAAAAGTTGACTCCATGCTTTTGGCCGTTCTCAAACCCACACAAGCTGATTCTTCTGACTCTGAGCTAGACACATTTATTCCTAATGTAGTGAAAGTTTGCCTCTGTATGCCTGCACAGAGAACCCAGTATAATCATTAATGAGTTATGATTATTTTGCAGCAGTTCTGATCATTTTCAGGTTATATTAGATCAACCCAAATCTTATTTTCTTCACAAAAACCAGGACGACCTTTGAATCTTAGTGGAGTTACTGACACCACTGATGGTTTGTTGTCTCCTTAGGTTTCCACAGCAGGATGAAAGCTCAGCTCTGAACATCACCTCAGCATGACATCATCAGGCCCTGCCCTATCCTCTCTCCCCCTCCGCCATCATCATCTTCATTACCTTCATGTCTTCTTCTGCACTTTCTACCAGTACCATCTGTGGCCCCGCCTCCTGCTATCTCTCTGCCTCTGGACTGGTGGACAGGTGGTCCAGGTGAGCGCCTCTCATCAGCACTTCCACCCCCACTCCATAAAGATACCAGGTGACATCACGCTGGGCGGGCTGTTCCCCATCCACGCCCGCGGACCCCACGGAGTAAACTGTGGGGAGCTGAAGAAGGAAAAGGGAATCCACCGCATGGAGGCCATGCTGTACGCTCTGGACCAGATCAACAGCGACCCTGAGCTGCTGCCAAATATCACACTTGGGGCCCGGATCCTGGACACCTGCTCCAGAGACACCTACGCTCTGGAACAGTCACTCACCTTTGTTCAGGCTCTTATCCAGAAAGACACATCCGACATTCGCTGCTCCAACGGCGAGCCGCCCATCATCCGTAAGCCGGAGAGGGTGGTGGGAGTGATCGGAGCATCAGCCAGCTCTGTGTCGATCATGGTGGCCAACATCCTGCGGCTTTTTGAGGTAATAGTACACCTGCCTTCATACAGGACCAATATAGAGATCATAGGGAGTCAGTCAGATGGTTAAAATAACTGCAGGTTGTGCAGTATTTAACTAAAATACTGAAAGATGAGTCAGTATTAATCCACACAGTTTACAAAAAGACTTCATAAATATACAGCTGTGTTGGAGACTGGTGCACATATGGAGTGGGATATTGGAATATATATGTCACTGACTTCGTTTGGACGTTAAAGAGCTTCTAAAACTTGGTGGATTTTCTTGAATTTTTGAAAAGCGACTGTGAAGGAGTTGAAACACAAAAGCTGGGCAAAACCCCAACATTGTTGGTCAGATTAAACCTGGTAAATCCAAAAATGGAGACCTTATTGTTTGTTAGATTACACTCACAAAACAATAAGTATAATTTGCCAGTCAGATTAGACTCTGCACCGTTAACAAAGGGATACCGCCGTTGCACAATGAAACAAGGAGACAGCGCTGTGAGTTAAATGAGGTGTAGAATGAAGTTCTCTTCTTTTTATATTACATCATCATTTACAACAAACATTGTTTAGAAAGTTGAGAATTTGTTTCTTTTCTGAAAATTTTACTTTATGGTATTTTATTTCTTTCATTTTTGCACGACATAAATTGTTCGCACAAACGTCCCGACCTGAAATTAAAATGTTTGTTTACCTTTATTTATTATTTATACAGCACTGATCCATTCAAAGCAGTTTCTATTTCAAGATAACGACTCTGGAACTATAGAGAAAGAAAGCCAACTGTTTCCTATTAGCAACATGAGGGAGAATAAAACACCCTTTTATCAGGAAGCTGCCTCGAGCGCATATAGAAAAGATCATAGGGACACAACAAAGAAAATAATAATAACACACAGTGTTGATTTAGCCCAGGAGCCGATGATACCAGTGCAAGGGTGTGTAAGAATAGCAGTGACAAAGTACAAACTACAGTAGATTAAAAGCACAAAGTTCATGATATATAATAGTTATTAATAAGACATAAATGCAGTGGAGGTGGGGTAGTTAGTGCATTATAGGAAGTCCCCCAGCAGCCTGGGCAATACTGAAGCATAACCTTATGGATGGTTCTTGGTAACCTCGTTCAGCCCTGACGATAAGCTTTATCAGAAAGGGAAGTTTCCAAACCCGGACTGTGACACGTAGAGTTTTAAAAGTGCCGGCTCTATGGTAAATGGTCTGTATTTATATAGCGCTTTACATCACACTCATTCACACACTGGTGATGGTGAGCTACATTGTAGCCACAGCTGCCCTGGGGCGCACTGACAGAGGCGATGCTGCCGGACACTGGCGCCACCGGGCCCTCTGACCACCGTCAGCAGGCGACGGGTGAAGTGTCTTGCCCAAGGACACAACGACCGAGACTGTCGGAGCCGGGGCTCGAACCGGCAACCTTCCGATTACAAGACGAACTGCCAACTCTTTGCACAGAACCCTGTCTGGATCAGCCTTCATTTACATGAACTAAATGCAGGACTGAGATCCAGCAGGACAAATATGGAGACCAGTCCATGTCTGACTCTTTGAGGAGATTGTTAAAGACTTTCACCGCTTTGAGCTTGATTATCAGCAAAAAGGCTAAAAGTTAAAGGTTTATGATATGTAGCCTGTTGAAGAGAAATTAGTTAAATTACTTTTTAAGTAGTTAATTAATACGTAGATATGGTTTAGCGGTTTAGTGGGGATGGGGTCTAACAGACATGTTGGTGGTTTGGATGGATGGCTGAGGTTGGTTTAGGAGCAAGCAGCTGTGCTCGGTGATGTATCTGGGACATCTGCAGGAAGGACGCTAAAGATCAAAAAACTAACCACAGCCTTTATTTATATAGAACTTCATATTTAATTCTGAGAACTAAACGAATACAAGGCTCAACAGAGCTTTAGCCCTTTGGTGTTAAAAAGAAGCCTAAAGTTGTTCTTGGTTTCTTTAATAACGAATGAGAGTATGCCGCTCCACCATCGCCGCCACCACAACTTTTATAGATTTGCATTTGTTAATGGAACGCTTTCACTGAGTTGCTTTGTTTGGTTTCAAAGGGGCCACATAAACTTAATCGACTATGTAGGAGTAAATTTTAGATAGCCGTTCTCTGTCATATATCATGAGTGACAGTGGTAAAATAATTTATTAAATGTAATGTCTGGCTTTCATTTTCAGTATCTATAGTTTGGGTTTCCCAGTTTGGGTGTGAGGCTAAAGCTGGGCGGACCGTCGTGTTAGTCAGCTCCTGCTCAAACTGTACGATTGAATCTCAGGGGTTAGAAGTTCATAGGTCACGCTGCAGGGTCTCACACTATACGGCCTGATGCGACCTGAGTGCTCACACTGTGCGTCCATAACATGAAGCTTATAACACAAAATCTGTCTCTCTCTCTCTCTCTCTCTCTCTTTCACACACACACACACACACACACACACACACACACACACACACCACCATCAACTTTGCTAAATTGCTAATGAAAAACATTGACCCGGCAGCTGCAGCTGAGCAGCAGTGTCCATCCAACTCTTTTCACGGTTGTTGTGGTCGTGATAATTTGTGTGGGGCCACATCGAAAAGACTCGGATGAGCTTCTCAAAGATCTACAAGTTTTGCCTCCATCGCTTGTGTCCAGCTCACACGCTGCACTGCCGTGCTGCTCTGTCTTTTGCTCTTCCGTTTCTGTGTTTACACAGTGTGAGAGGCTGCGTTGACACCCTCACGAGGGGCGACGGGATTTTAAACAGGCTTGATCGGGAGCTGGTCGTGAGGCATGAAACACGATTAAGGCGAAACTTCAACCAAAACGGTCACACTGCTGATAAAATCGGCTCAAAATGAGCCCAAAAATCGCACAGTTTATGATTGTAAATGTGTGCTGTAGTGGTGCTTTGTGCACAGACAAGTTACCCACAGACCCATGCTCATACAATATGTACGTATCTTCTAGGTCTGGAAGGTGAAACCAACACTATTTTAAACTGCCCTCCTTCTAGGAGCTTTGTGGCCAGCAGGTCGTGGCTGATGTTAAAAAACAAGTTTAAGGGAAAGGGCATTGGGTTCAAAGGTCAGTGCAAGAGGAAGAGCTAATTTGGGGGTGAGGAGGAATAGGTTTGGCACGACCAAGAGAGCAGCAGCCTTGATTTTACAACCTATTAGGTGACGTCACGATATATCTATCTATACATATCTATATATATATATATATATATATACATATATATAGATATAGATATAGATATGTAGATATATGGCTAATCTGGTTTACACTCATAGAGACAGACGGGTACAGTAGGGCAGACAGTGAATGGATGAAGCAGTCTGGTTGGTGGATTAATGTTTTGAACAGACACTTTGTGTCTGGATGACTGACTGACTAATGAAAGCTTTTAATGACTCTGTTACGGTTGCTGTCTACGTGCGTTTGTTGAAGATGTGTGTACTCAAATTAGGTCAGATTTTTTTTAAAAGGGTTTTCGAGAGTTCAGATCTGGGTCGGAAGGTTCGGCCTAGAGCCAGGTTTACTCCTGACTGAGCGTTTGTGAACCACACACACGCGTGTCACGGGTAGATTTTTAGCAGCTGAATATTAAAACAAACCCCTGCAGAAACACATATTCACACATTACAAACTTCAGCTTCTGGCACATAAGCACGTCCATCTGTAATAAATCATGCCTGTTATCTTTTGACTGATAAATGGAAAAGTACACTACAAGCCGTTTTCTCTCTATTCACACGCTTTAAGCTTATTCGTCACATGATGGAGGCATTGGGGGGTCATTTGCTCAGAGACACTGCTGCACGTATTCTAGAACAGCCAAGTGTCAAACCACCAACCTTACAACCAGTAACAACCCAATTGATCTCATGAGCAATAGCGACCAAATTCAGCAAACTGATCGATTAGAAGTAAGCAGTGTTATCTGCATCAACGTCTTCTTTTACAGAGAACCGAAGGCTGGCGGGACCCGATCACCTGCACACCTGCTAGGTGATGTTACAGAGAGTTGGTGGGGGGGGGTTGCTGGTGCCATGGAGCGTTCCTAGGTGCTCACTGTTGATGTAAATTAAGAGCAGAGGTAAAAGTGAAGGCTGTAAAGTGAGACTCGGTTCATGTCTGTTTCGCTCCAGTGAGGATTCTCCCTGATGATGATGATGATGGCTGTCATAACGAGGTCTGCTCTCATTAATGTGGAGACCTTCATTATTTTGCACACACACACACACACTTGTCCACACAAACACGCAGTGTTGTGCGTTAATGTGATTGTTATTCAGTTTATTGAGGCTCTGACACACATTCTGCTCAGCCGTTACACAACATTAATCCTCTATGTGCGTGCGTGTGTGCGTATCGTGTTCCTGCATTTCTGCCAGTCTGACCAGTGTGTTTGATTCAACCTGAGCTCTGACTGTCAGGATAAAGGACGCATCTTTGGTCAGGTTCTGTTTAAACCTCTCACCTGTTGGATGATTGTCTCTCAGATTCCTCAGGTGAGCTATGCGTCCACAGCTCCGGAGCTCAGTGATAACAACCGGTACGACTACTTCTCCAGGGTGGTTCCTCCGGACTCGTACCAGGCCCAGGCCATGCTGGACATCGTCAAAGCCCTGGGCTGGAACTACGTCTCCACCCTGGCCTCAGAGGGTAACTATGGAGAGAGTGGAGTCGACGCCTTCATGCAGATCTCCAGAGAGGCTGGTACACAGAGCTTTCTATTAACTTTTCACTTCCTCTGATCTGTTCATCTCTTGGTAACCTGTTTCTTTCTGTGTCAGGCGGGGTGTGTATCGCTCAGTCGGTGAAGATTCCTCGTGAGCCAACAGCTGGAGAGTTTGATAAGATCATCAAACGTCTGATGGAGACGAGTAATGCCAGAGGCGTGATCATTTTTGCCAATGAGGACGACATCAAGTAAACACACAAACATCACTTTGTAGAAAATCACTTTTATTTATGTTGAAACAATTCACAACAAGGTCCATTTCACTTATACTGTTTGGTAAAGACCGTGAAATATTAAAGAGAGAACTACAATTACACAATCCCCATTTGGCAACAGTAGGAAGGAAGAACTCCTTTGTAACTAGAAGACATGTCCAACAGACCAGGGGCAGCTATCCCTGATGACATTATAGGAGGTTGTTCAAAAATCTGAGCCTATGGGAGCTTAAATAAGGGATGCTTCAGGATCAGCTGATTCAGCACTTACTATAACCTTTTTTTAAAACCCAAACTGGGAGCTGGCTCCACGGGAGCCTGATAGCTGCACTGCAGCATTTTGGATCCACTGACGGCTTTTCAGGGAGCTTTTAGAGCAAACAGATAATAAAGACTTACAATAGTTAAATGCATGAACTAGTTTTTAAGCAGCACTTTAACACCAGATGTTGCTCATTTTGGCAATATTGCACAGATGAAAGAAGGCAGTCTTAGAAGTTTGTTTAACAAAAAAAAACAACCTGACCACAGGTAAGTTCAATAAGTGCAGATCAGGTGACACTATGAAGAACTAGAGACCTCCAAAAACCTCACCACCAGCAGATGAATCACAACATTTTCATAATATGAAAAACTTTTCTCAGATTTAACAGATGTTTTTTTTACCTCTCAGCCTTTTAAGGCTGGTGGAACTTGAAGTTTTCTGAAAACGTTCTAAAGGCAACAACTCAAAAAGGAAGTCAGGATTTTCAAATTAATACCATAGTTGCATTTAGCAAAGACTCAGCATGGTTCAAATCTCGTTGACCATGAACTCAAGGTTAGAGGTCAAGTTTTCTGAAAATATCGTGAATGGAATAAGTGGAGAATGAGGCGGCGTTGAAATCGTGACCATACATGTATCGACTCAGAAGCTGGGGAGTAGCAACGGCGACCGCCAGTATTTGTTTTATACGGACTGAACCTCATGTGTTGTCACATCACTTTCTGTCTGATTCTTTCTGTCTCTTTCTGGTAGGCGTGTCCTTGAGGCAGCAAAACGTGCTAACCTGACGGGCCACTTCCTGTTTGTGGGGTCAGACAGCTGGGGTGCGAAAAGCTCACCGGTCACTGAGCTGGAGGATGTTGCCGAGGGCGCAGTCACCATCCTGCCAAAGCGGGCTTCGATTGACGGTAAACCAAGAAAACGTTGATTCTGTTCATCTGGACGTAGCGTTTTCAGACTTGAATGTCTTACTGTTTGTGTTTTATGTGTGTTATACTTTTGCTGTGCAGGGTTTGATCAGTACTTCGTGTCTCGCTCCCTGGAGAACAACCGCAGGAACATCTGGTTCGCTGAGTTCTGGGAGGACGATTTCAGGTGTAAACTGACCCGGCCTGGAATCAAACTGGACCCTGACAAGAAGAAATGCACAGGTGTGGCTACACCTGAAGGAGCGTGGTCTGGGACCAGCTGTGAGTCAACTTGGTCGAGTACTTTCCCATTATATGACGTGGTGTGTGTTCCTGCAGGTGACGAGAGGATCGGCCGGGACTCGCTCTACGAGCAGGAGGGAAAGGTTCAGTTTGTGATTGACGCCGTCTACGCCATGGCTCATGCTCTGCACAACATGCACCAGGATTTGTGTCCCGGCAACTTCGGAGTCTGCAACAACATGGACCCTGTGGAGGGACAAGTGTTGCTCAACTACATCAGAACCGTCAACTTCAATGGTAAGAAAATACACTGAAAAATATAATATAATATATATACTTCACATGAAGAGTGCGTCCCCATACTCAGACCCGGCCTTGACCCTTGACCCTTGACCCATGAGGCATTGTGGTTGCTAGAGGAATGGGCAGGGCGCTTAGTGGGGTTGCTATTGTGAAGCTGGTTGCGTGGACATCACCTCTCTGGGGACAAAAGTGATGTCGACTGGGTGTAATTCATCTCTGCACTCTGGAAACAAACTCCTGGAGAGCAGCTGGACTGCCTTCCTGGAAATATCAAGGTTAGGGTTTAAGTCACACTGTTTGGCAGTAGTAAGAAAAACAAGTGACCGGAGGGGAGGATGCTGCCGTATGTGTGTGGTAAACATAAAATTGGCATTTTTGAAGAACACCTGAGGATCAGGATGTGGTCAGGTGTACACCTTGGACACTGGGGGTAAGAGGGGAGCAGAGCTCCAGGGGAGAATCAGTCCTGGCTGTTTTGAGTGTGAAGGTGATTTGCACACACTGACCAGGGATAACTGACAGGCAGTGGAAAGAATCCTTTCAGGAACTCCTGAAAGTGACGGATCTGTCCTTAATAGAGAAGGTTAAACTGGAAGACTTGCAGAAACACTCATCCTACATCCATGTAAGAGTGTGCTGATGTGAGTCTGCAGTGGCTGCAGGTGTGAAAATGCTCAAGGCTCAGGACCCGACCCTGAAGCATCGCAGCAGAGAGGGAGACACAGGGAGGAGGTTCATGAATCATTTATTCTAACTAAGAGCTTAATGTTAACAACGCAAATGGACGACGCTATGAATGTGGCAGTCAAAGGTGAGCCGTGAACAGCGTGGTGGTGAAATGATGTTGGTTTTAATAAATCAAAGATATGCAGGGGAGAAGAGCTCAGACTGAGCAGTGGGGATATAAAGCAGGGAATGGAGTTTTTCTGCAGCTGTTGGGTCTTTAATGGACTGTTGAAGAAATTAACTAAAAGGTAGCAAAGTGAATAAATATAAACATGTCCAGGTTGTCTGTGCACTCATTGCAGACTTTGTACTACAGGATTGTGCAGTTTGCCCTCAGTGCAACACGAGGGGAAGAAGAAGCTGCACAGCTCACATTTAGCAAGCAGCAACCTCGAGGGCGGAGTTTTTTGGGGGTTTTTAAAAAAAACACCTTTTTTTTTAATGTAATGCTATCGTGTTTAAACAGACACAACAAAAACTGAAGCTCCTGCCAAGCAACCTTCAGTATCTGCCACCAAATCCCAGGAACACACCCAATTTGACCACCGAAGTACGAAAGAGTAGAAAAAATAAAGCACAACATGAACGTGAGACAGATGAGTAATCTTCTGTTTACCGTGTGGCTGTGCAGTGTAGCCCATTTTCTCTTTTAGTTCATATATTTATTTCAGCTAAATGATAAACTATGATCATGACGTCCAATCATAGTTTGTGATGTCGGCTTGA